>WEIS01058120.1:33026-48508 GCA_013389965.1 Todus mexicanus
AATTCCTGAATGAGGTCTTGGCAGACAAGAGCAATGCAGATACCAGTCATTCAGGTCTGGCATTGTCTACCCTGTTTAAAAGATGCACTTTTGTGCGACCTGCCTGACACCTAAGGAAGAGCAACTGTTTGGGAGATCAAATAACTGGTGAGAGATGCTACCGTGCTTTTTGGGAGCTGTTACATGGGTCCTGAAGGAATCCTTTTTTGTTTCTTAATGATGTTATTTCCTTGAGGGGAAAAGAAGAAAATGCTTCTTGTGCCAGGGCTAGAACTTGTATTTGTCACCGTGTTCTGTTTCTATTACTGAGCCATGGGCTGTTCTTCTTTGTCCCTGGCAGGCAGCTGTGGTGGGGTTGGCCTGCAAGGTGCATCCATAAGGTACATTAACGCAGGGGCTCTCAAAAGAATGAATCAAACTTTTGTGCTCGGTCCCAAGTGTTAGGTCAAACAGGCCATGATATGAACGTCTGAAGGACCAGGTAAGATAGGTGTGGGCTCTGCGTGTTATGCATCAGTGTGTGATCACTCCCTGTACTGGCCAAAATGTCCAGTGGAGATTTCATTTTGTTCACCCCTCGGGGGTCCAGTGTCATAGTGATGAGATGCCAGATTGTCATAAAGTACTGTTTTTTCACGAGGTGGGCATAGAGGCTATTTCGATGAGTACTTGTATATATTTGGATGTTCCTTCTCCCCACAAATCTATATGTCTTTATAAGCAGGCAAGGTAGGTAGGTAACTCATAACTGAAAATTCAAGTAAATAAATAAATAGTTCGAACTAAAAACCAAACCAACAAACAACACAAGATCAACATCTGGTAAAATTGCAGTTCCTTTATTCCTGGCTGTTCCTCTCTCATCCCACCCTTCCAGAAGATGCTCACCTCAGACAAGACACCTGCTAGCTCATGGTGCTTTGTCTTTTGAGAGAAGAAAGGGGAAGAAGAAACTTAGGAGAGGGACTATAGAGCCCTCTTGTGTTTGGAAGCCAGTTTCCAGCTCAGCTGTGACACAGGTAAATAGCTGCAACACATCCTACCTCTGTGGCCTCAGTTTGACAGTGGTATTCCTAATTCATACAGCACACTTCATTGGTATGATTCATATGAAGTGCCTTATATTCTTCCTTGCTTTTTAGTAGGAAACTTTTTTCTCTTCCGTAGCTTGACACAAAAGCTCTTCAACATTTCACCTGCAGGTGCGAAGCAGAAAAAGCCCGTTTCATAAGCCTTGCAGCTAAAGAAGTGAAAACCCAGGCTCAGCTTTTCTGTGTATCTTCACTCAGAAGATCTGTTTCTAGGTTGCAGATCACCCCTTCTAAAATATACAATAGACAACAGCCAAAGTCTATAGCCATGGCTTATCCAGGGCAGGGAGCTGGAGTGAGTAGCTGTTTATTTTTCTTTTATTTCACGCTCTCTTTTCAGTAAGACGAACAATATTTTTCCTTTTATTGAGATAGCTCATATGTTAGAAATACTTCCATGCACATATTTACTTTTCTAGGTGTAAAATGTTGAGTAGAAACTTGTGTGTTCCCATCATTTCTGGAAGAAATCCTTTACTGGCTGTTTTTGATAAAGGACATATTTCTCTCACTGGAGATAGGACTAGTGATGGAACACCTGCTACCTTCTTCCTCTTCAGTGCCTTCAAAGTATTTCGTCCTACCTTTATTAGCTAAAGCCCTTCCATTTCTGAGGGATCATTAAATCAGCTGAAGCCATTAAGTCAGTTCTGCACACAGACGAGACTTTTGTGATGGCATCAAGGTTTGCAGAGGCCTAGTGGGTTATCTTGATACAGGAGAAACCATTAGTATAGGCAAGCAATTTTCTTTATATCCTGTAACAGCTTTCCTGTACTACTGTGAGAAGTCAGTGTCAAGTGGTTGTAATTACTGAAGGTTACTGTGGCCTGCTAGAGGCATGTTATCCTCCCACATCATTTGAAATGACACTTTCACCCTCCTTCCCTTCAAAACGGAGAGCTCTTGCTCAACAAATGAGAGGCTGGATCTCTTGAGGGAAGACACGTCTCCCATCTCTTGCATGGTGTCAGGCCTGGCAAGCAGATCTGGGTGCTGAAGGAAGGGAAGAGCACACAGATTCTGCTTCAATGCTAGATTTGAAGAGGGGCATGCAGGAGTACAGAAGATAAACCTATAAATAATGTTCAGTATATGGTTTGACTTGATGATCTTGAAGGTCATTTCCAACCTTAATGATTCTATGAAATAGGACTCGTGATCAGAGGGGAAAATAACAATCAAGGTCTTTCATTCTTTAAGATACCATTGCGTGCATTCAGAAACGACTGACCATGTATTTTTAATGATGCGGAAGAACATCAGATGGCAATATAATAGTAGAATTAGGTGAGCTCAATCATGAGTGAGGTGTGAGATAAAAAAGAGAGTCTTAACTGCTTTTAAAATCAAAAGCACCATCCATAAGCAGCTTTGTATTTCACCAAAAGGAGACCATTGTGTGCAATGAGTCAGGTGAGCTGGAGATTTCAGTTTGACAGGTAGAGTGGCCACTTAAGCTAAGGAGGAGAGGAAATCCCTGGACTTGGGAACCCAGATGTAGTGCTCCCATGTGGTCCATTTTTTAAGCAGCAGAGATGACTTCAAGTGCAGAACAATGACTGCAACCAGAGAGCATCATTCCACCACTAGCTAGTCCTGTGTCACTATATTGTTTCCTTATAATCTCAAACCTATTCTCTGTTTAAGGATCCCTTTCCTAACTTTACTGTTTCTGCTCTCAAATTATATTCTCTAAAAACTAAACTATTACACAATCTCTGCGTGCCTTCAAACACACTACTTTAACTACCTGAAAGCATTCAAGAAGCGAAAGGAAAAACCTGGATTCTTCCTAGCTATATTTTACTGTATCTTTAGCTACATTGCTACATTGCTAGGAAGCAACCCTGGTCATCATCACTCCCTTTATACTAACTTCCCATTTATCACCATTACCTGGGACAACCCAGTCTGGATTCTGCCTTGATTGAGTAGTGTGACTGCAGGGTTAACTGACTTCCCAATCAAGCTTGATAGACCAGACCTTTCCCTTGAACTTCTTCCTTGATAAGCAAGACTGTTAAAGAAAAATAAGCAAGTCTGCTTAAAAGGTCAGCATTCGAGTCTGAGGCTGTCAAATCACAGGCAGCATGGGGATCACTCACTCCCTTTCAAGTGGTAGGCTTTGGAAGCTGGTAGAAGAAGATGCATGGGTCCAATGGTGGGAAGAGTCGAAGCTTTACAGGAGAAAGCCCAAGAGGGAGTGCGCTGTTTCACTCTCTTGACAGTACTGTGACCCAGGCTCCAGAAATGGCTTTTGCATTTATTCAATACTTGTATAAACTACAGAGACTGTTTTGGGAGAAAAACAAATCAAGCAGTCCTCTCCCTGCTTGTCTGAATGTCTTAACTGCTAGGTTGGAAAGCCACATTTCCCTTTGTGCTGCTTTTTTCTATCTCCACTCAGATGCTCTGGGGTACAGACAGGATCCTACTTAACATCACAGTGAAGAAACAAGCTATTTCACATCATTTTTGTATCAGCATAATAATCAGAAAAAAAAGACTACTGTGAGTTCTAAAGAACCTTAAAAGCATAATTTTTTTTAAAAAATATCTTGGCTTCTGATGATGCAGATCATCAGATCTGCACTGCACTTAGTTACATTTTTTTCATACCTTGATTGGTTCTCCTACAGTATGTACTATGGAACATGGGAAAAAAGGGTGGAATGGAAAAAACAAAGGCTAGATGCATGTTGTATTTGAGAGGTTTTACAACTTTGTGCCCCACAATCATATCGTCTGTATGTGCACAGTGATGTCTAGCTCTGTAGGGACCAGTGTTATGGTATGTTTGTGGTAGAACCTGCAGATAACAGGCCTGGCTTTGGAGACACATCCTTCAAGGCTCCACAGAGGCTGTTTCACAGCTGGGTCACAGTTTCAGGCCACCCAAGTGCCTTATGGACCAGGTGCATATCTCCTATGAATCTCTTTGGATTTATGTACATGAATGATTTTGAATGCAGGCAGCAATGAGGGTGCACAGAAAGAAATGAGATAAGGTAGGAAAAAGGGAGACAGATGTGTCTGAGATGGTATCATAGCTTAGAATTCACTAAACCAGAATGGCTCAGAGAAAAAAAAAATGTCCCCAAGCCTACCACTTGAGATTGCCGCACCAGAGAGTCTACCTAGTGCACTGTTTTAATCCATAGAGATTTTCTATCATTTATACCAGTAAGAAGCAACTGATTTCTTATATTTCCCATCCTCAAAGACTGATAACTATATCAACAAATTGTTGTGGCAGCTGGAAAAGGTTTCCAAAAAGCCGCAGAATGTTTTCTTCTCGTTATCTTCATTTTAAGGGCTCTGTCACAATGACCAACTTCTATCACCCTCCAGTGCTATTTCCTAGCTGCTAATTGCCATCAAGGCATGGGCTGCGAGGGGAGAGACGAGGAGGTGAGGACCAAAGACAAGGGCAGCCATGAGCCCCCAAGCCGCCTCAGAGCACAGAGGCACATGTAGCTGCCACCTTAGCAACACTGACTGCTGCTGCCCTGCAGAAACTGCTTTGGGGTCTTCATGTCCTGCCTCATACTACCATGTAGTGGTAAGGATGGCAAGAGGTCTCAGATGGGTATACACTGTGATGATAGATTGGGATGGAGGGGATGAATTAATCTCCACATACAGGAAAATTATTTTTTCTCCCTCTCATTCCAGTTTTCCCTTCATTCCCATGTCCTGCAACAAGCCTGCAGTAATGAACTGGTAACATCTCCTTCCCCCTGCTGTGAATCACCATCTCTGCAGCACAACAACGGATGCTGACTCCTCGGCCCGATTGTTTAGAGAAGATGCTGTGCTTGGAGACAGCTTGTCTCCACCTGGAGAGATGTGAAAGCCATTCTGAAGGGATGATGAAGAGCAATGCCTGGGATCTGTGGCTCAGTGCCATAGGGCTCTCTCACAACCAAGTCCAAGTTACCTTCAAAAGCACGTTGTAAGAAAGCCCACAATTTGAGCATCTGTTCGAGCTGGTGAATCAGCTTGGCACTTGGATCACAAATGTGGTTATTTCCATGGGGCTCCTGTGCACTTTCCTTTTTGCCTGGAGTATGCAACCACTCCCACTGATGTGGTAGGGTGAAGTGAGTGATGGAAATAAAACTGGTTCTTCCTGCAGCTGTCTTGTGCCAGCTTGGGATGGGGGTTTAAGGCCATGCTGATTACAGGGAGTCAGAGTCTCACAATTTTAACATCCCTTATGGATGCCTCTATTTGCATGTACCGAGCAGATGCTGCACATCAGAAACTAGTTTATCCAAACAGCCGAACTGTGTGGCCGTGACTCACCCCTGAGGTAAATACAGGATGGGCATGTAAAATACTCACTTACATCTACCTTTGAAAATTCATGCAACTGTCTTTTAAAGCATTTACAGGAGCTGACTGTCTCAAAGTGTATTTGTAATTGGGTATTTTTGGTACAAATTCCTCTCAACCTCAGTGCCCTGAAAACACAGCAGCACAAGTGGTTTCTGGGACTGTTGTTTTTCCTTGATGGTCCCTAGGGTACATGAAAGAACCTGCATGCTATTTTCCCCCAAGCTAGTGGCAGACATTAGAAAATTGAATGTAACATTCCGATGTGCCAGGTATAAATATGCTTTGCATATCTCACAGTAAACCTAAATGAAAGGAAGTTTTGAGAAGGCAGATAGCCATTTTTCAATTATATGTGACAAATGTGCCATTTCTGATAGCCTTGTCAGTGAAAAGCAAGAGCTGGAAATGCCAAGCTGTTTAGCAAAGCAGGATCAGCATTCCTAACACTTCATGGGATCGCTAATAGCTTCTGCATCTATCAAGACAATCAGCTTTGATTGTTCCTCTGGATGCATTCCTCCAAACTTCATCCCACTAATTGCAATATTTCAGAACTGATATGTGTAAATAATAACAAGAATTGTAAGCATAAGGACTTTGAAAAGAATGTCCTGTTACCTTAATGTCGTTAGATTGTTTGTGGCAAAGCGGTTTACAAAGTATACAAGCTACAGATCAAAGGAATGTGAAGCACTCTTGCTTTATTCAGGCAACTTAGCACAGAAAAGATGAAATTATATTTGTGAACTTTATTTTTCAAGTTGATGAGCTAAGGGGTGGGTGATGGTGAATCTTTAGAGACAATTTTTTGCGTCTGTTAAGGCAAAATATTGAAACATATAAGTTTTCAGAGGCCTAAGAGCATATTTGTCCTTCAAAAATTGACAGGCAGCTGGACCTGAAATAAAAGCAGAGGTTGCGTGTTGCAAACATGCCTTAAAATGCTGCGTACACAGATTTTTCTTCTGGTATTTAACTTTTCCTGCAGTGATTTAACATTGCAAATAAAACCAGTTAAAGACCTTTCACAAACACAGAGTTCTCATATAAAAGAACTGGCACTATAATAAAGTGATCTCTCCAAAGGATTAAACAACAAGAATACTCAGTCAAAGTGCTTCATTCAAGACAGCTGAGAGGTGTCTTACTTTGTACAAAATCAGTACCCAGGACTTGAGACATAAAAAGGGATTAAGCATGTTTTAAACTTGTTCTAAAACTATGCTGGATAGCTTGTATTTTATTCTCACTAGGAAGGAATTGAGTTTGTTAAATCACAAATGTTCTTTACTTCCCAGCACAGTGAATAAAATATAGAAATGATAAGAACAATAAAGCACAAAATTGTATTTCTGCCGCAGTTTTTTCATCACCTTGTAACAGTCTTTGTGCTGAAGATTGCTTATTATGGGATGATCCAGGATCCTTCAGGGGTGACCAGAGTCTGTTCCTGAGCACTGCGGGCCTCCCAGCTCAGCTGTGGCAGGGCTTGAGGTTGGCCAGTGGCATCTCTGTTGCTCTGAGATGGAAAAGTCCAAGAGTATCCTTGCTAGTGTCTTATTCCTCTCTTCTGCCACATCTTGTCTGGTTCTTTGTGTGAAGCTACATATCACCATCTCAACACCTGTGTTTCTTGACAGCTCTCTAGATAGAAAAGTGACAGATTAGTGCGACAACTATGCTATTGGAGTATAATTACAAAGATGAACGGTGTTGCATCTGGGAGAGATAGGGCACAATTTTGTTATCATCTACATTAAAAATACACAGCTATTTCCTAATTTACTTGCCACAGTTTGTGTGTTGTACTTACACAGATTTGCAAAGACTCCCAGCAGATTCCTTCTGTGGGAAGCTCCTACTCCAAACATGTTTAACATGAACCATCTTTACACCATCTGACTGAGGTGTTAGGAGGAATAGTTTAGTGTATATGCTACGTCTTGATAGTTTCATTCATTCATTTGGGGAAAAAAAAAAAAAAAAGAATCCCTGCACAATATTTTTCAGATTTTGGAAAGCAAAAACCTTGCTTCTGTGGAGGACCTTTGCATATGGGTCTCAAGTGTCTTACTAATAATAAGTTTCACACCTTTTTGTAGAACTTTTCCTTGCAGAAAGGAAGCAGGGAAGTGAGAAAGCCATGTGGCAAGCTAGCAAGCAAAGGATGAGCCTGAAGTCCTGTCAATCAGTTGTATGCAGTAACCACTAGGCAATATGCCAGTTGTATGGAAAACATATACTTTAGGATCATCTTTCACAGTGTCATTTTTGTCTTGGAGATACATTACTGTAGGCTGTATGGATTGAAAGCTGCAGGAAAACTCCTGTTGCAGATAGATCTTTGCTAAATTTGCAGGGGGATTCTGTGTCTTGTGAAGACACAGGGAAGGTACAGGTTAGACATTAGGAGGCACTTCCTCACAGAAAGGGTTATTAAACACTGGAATGGGCTGCCCACGGAGGTGGTGGAGTCAACGTCCCTGGAGGTGTTCAAAAAAAGACTAGATGCCACACTTAGTGGCATGGTTTAGCTGGGTCGTGGTGGTAGGTCATAGGCTGGACTCGATGATCTGAGAGGTCTTTTCCAGCCTTAAACATTCTCTGTGTGACGTGGCCTGCTGTCAAACATACCCAGGACTCCACTGAGAACTCACCACTCTTCCAGCCAGCCTAACCTGCCCCTTATAACCACTGAGACGGCCCAATAAAGCTCCTTGTTCTCTGTTAGCTTACTGAATTTTGTTAGGACCTGGTCCTGATGTATTATGTGGTTTGATTATCCAGTGCAACAACACGGCCCTGAAAAAAATCATTAGGTTGGCTAAAAGAAGAGTGATTTTTCCCAGTAACAAAGTTAATCTTCACAGTCTTTGTGAAAATAAAGTCATGACTAAAATAAGCATTACTCCATGTCAGCTTTATTTATGGTAAGCTGCAATTACTTCATCTTCCTTCTTGGTATCTGAACAACAGCTAGAATCACTGGCTCTCCTCAACCTACTCCCACAGAAAATGTCAGCAAGATCTAATTATCTGAATGAAATGCACTTTCACTGATGCCTGCTTTCTTATCTGCACAATAGTTGAGCTAGCCATTCTCATTATTGTAGCTATGAGTTTGCACATTCCACTCTCTTCCTGGAAAAGGTGTTCAGATGTACATACCCCACACACGACTGAGCTGAAGCAAATCAAGCCTCGGGTGAAAAGGTTGAGAAATGGTGTGGTGCTGGGTGAAGGATTTTTTGCAATTCCTCAATTGGTTTTAAGAGGTTCTCCTTTCTCTGCAACATGACAGGTTCTGATTCTGCAACTCTTTGACCAGACGTCCAACATCCTTAAGAGCTGCAGTTTGTCTTATGCACTTCTGGCTTAGTGTTTTTCATCGAAACAAAATGTAGTTGTGTGACTGTGCTGCAAAGACATGGGGAACACAGAGTACTACAAAACCCAGAAGCACACAGTCGTTTTTCCTACCATTGGGGAGGATCAACTCTCTATTGGAAAGCTCCAGAAGATTTGCAGTAACTTTAGTATTCCCTCTGCAAATGCTAATGCTGAGCAACGAGTCTGATCAGTGTCTGTGGGAAACCCACCTACAAGAATTTTAAACTTACTGAGGCAAAGACTATCAGAGAACAAAAAGTATATAGGAAAGAAAATGTCAGAAGAGTGGTAAGAGGATGGGGTGAGGGGTGTCTTCGTTTCTGAAATAATTGCAGCAGGATGGCCTGAGCTGAGCTCTGCTTGTTCATCTGTCTGTCCTGCTGATGTTACTGGAATTTTTAGCTCACTGGCCTGCACTATGCTTAGAAATTTTGAACTGTGGACAGACAGACACTGTGATCATTTGTTTTTTATAACTCCATCCAGAGAGCCTCTCCTCTCCAATGTGTTGCTGCTGGCTTCCCAGGAGTGGCAGTGATAGTGAGCTTGGATGTGTCTCTGTTGATCCAGACTAGGAACTGGAATGTAAAAGATTCTTTTTCACCATTTAGCTGATCCTCTTAGACTTTTGGTTGAACAAGAAGTAGGTCTCATTTTTCCAGACTTTAGGTTAGAGAATATCCATAACCTCCTCAGAGTTAGACAGCTCCCTGTCCCAAGATGGACAGGAATGGTAGCCCTGCACTCTTTGTGTTGGCTGTATTATATCACAGGATGAGACAATTGGGCTTGTGTCACCTACCCAATTCTTCATTAGTGTCTCTCTGCAGTTATGGAGAGGCGTAGGCTGGAGAGCAAGACATGAGTCTTCCAATCACCCTCGTATGTTTTTAACTCCCTTTGCTTTGAAGATGCATGCAGCTGCTGAGGGTGGGGGGGGTTGCAATCAATCTGTATCCCAGCTATTCATGGAAGTGAGGAATACAGAGGTTTGTTGAGTGCAGTAAATGCTCTGGTAAAAAATGTAAGCTGAGCAGTACTCGGAATAGGGCAAGGTATGTAAACAGACTGACAATTCAGGTGTCAATTTCCTCTAAATAAACCTGTATCTGCCGTGAAAATACCTCTCACACTAATTCAACAAACTGATGAAAACACAAATCTTGCAGGGCTTAGTTTGATAGTGGCACTAAAGATCATTGAATTTTAGCATTCATAGTAAATGCACAGATTTTGAGTATTGTGGCTTTATTCTGCAGATTCACCTTGAATGGATTCTTAGTGGTGTAAGCACACCCAAGTGCCTGGAGTTTGCTGAGACAGCAGCTAGAGTGTGTAGTGTGCTTACATTATTTTTTAAAATATTTTTTATTTATTTTGTTTGTTTTTTTTTTTTTTCCTCTAGCATTTCATACAGCCAGAGAATTACTGACTGATCCTCTCTACCTAATGTTCCTTTGGACAGAAAAGGATGCTTCAGAAAATCTGACAAATCCCATGGTACTCCAAATATCAAAGATCAAGGACTTATGCATTATATCAAGTGATTAAATACTGCAGATAGGAGAGAAAGTTAAATATTAAATTCTCCCCCACGCATTGATTGCCCGTGACCTCCCTCAGCTGGTCTGACTCTTCAAATAGCCTGCAGTTTTTTTTCCCCTAGCACCACTGCCACTGTTTTATATCCAATATTAAGCTCCTTAACATAATATATGGTCCTTGAGCTTTGATGCTTGTTCTGAGAAGTACTATTGGATGTGCTAGTGATTTTGATGAGGTGAGATGTATTGCAGTCAGTTCCTGAGAAGCATTGTTTGTGAAAGCAATTTTGGTGCCCAGGCGTATAAGCCAGATAACTGAAATGTAACAACTCGCCGTGCACAGTACTCTACCTATCAGCTTAAAGTAACTTAATTTTTCTCCCAGCTGTAAAAGTGTTGTGCAGTGTTGTATTGCTTCTCCTCCTCCGACAGCTGGGAGAGATTACAAAATTGTTATTTGCTCTGGCTAGCAATTACTCTCTGTCATTTTTAAATTCCAATTGGAAACAGAAAATGTGTTAAATGTTTATCTCATTTTTTCCTCAGTGTAGAAGACGCCAAATGAAAACCCAGCTCCTGCTGTGGACAGTACAGGGAGCAGTATAGTGGTTTTAAGCAGCAGGACCTAATGCTAGTGTGCCCATTTGTATTGGCCCTGATCCAGACAGACCACTCAAGCATTTAGTAAGATTTAAGCACACGCTGAAATCTTCCTTCCTTTTGCTATGTGCTTCTCTAAGCCAGCACTCAGTTCCTGGGAGGGCTTGGTGTGCTGCAAGGAGGCTTGGAAATCCTGCCATGCCATCAGTCAACTCTCAGGCACACCTCTGCAGAGTGTGCTGATAGCTTGTGAAGTCTTCATATAGCTGGGGTGGTCTGTGTGCACTCACTGTCCCCAGCCACGCATGACTCCTTGTACAGGTGGCTGGAGACAGAGCCAAGGTCTTAGGGATGGGCAAAGCAGCGGCCAGATTGATTTCGCCATTTGATCTTAATTAAGGTAGTGTTATAGGATTTCCTTTGCTTATAAAAAAGAGTGTAGCTGGGCAGGGGAGATGGTGACAGACAGAGCCTTTGGGAGTACGGACCAAATGGGAGCATGGGGGTCGAGGACATGGCTCTTTTCCCTATCAGGGATGCCCCCATCAGGGATCACCAGCTTGGGCTCTGCATGCTGGTGCTCCCAAGTAAATCTCCAGAAAATGCCTCCTGGCATTCCAGGCTAGCTCTCAGTCCTAGCATCTGAAAGAACACCCGACACTGTGGGTGGGATCCATGTCCCTAGTGCGTGGCCATTGCAGGGTGACAGCTAGAGACCCAGGTCCGTGCCCCTGGAGAGGCACCAGCAACTGCAAAAGGTGCTGGTGAGTGGCTCCCTAAAAGAGCTCCCTAAAGCCAAAGCCAGCGGGACTCGTCCGGCTCTGCTGCATTCCTCCCAGAGTCCAGTAGATGGAAATGTTACCTTACACATGGCCTTGGCTCTTCATAAGAGAGCCTGAGAGCGTTTTTGCTTATTCAAATACCTCGCACTGTCCTACACAGAGTTAAACGAAAATGTCAAGGAAATTATTCTGGCTTTTTGTACTGCACAACTGCCCCAAATCTGATCAGGATTGCTTTGAAGCTGTGTGGAGCAGCTTTCTTTTGAATGTGTTATTTATTAGTTTATCAGTTGTTGAGGTATTAATCTCTAGTCTGAATTAGAGCTTTAGTTTTCAACCAAAAAGTCTAGCATTATGTAAGGATCATGATCATTTAAAGCCATGCACCATTCTTATTCCAACAATCAGAAGGGAGTAAGCAGGACAGGAAAGTGATTCGGGGAGAAGTGCTTCTTTAGTCCCTTACTCCCCTTCTTTTTTTCCCCAAAATTTCTGCAGTTGCCTTTGTACTTTTACAATTTTAACGTTCATTATCTTTAAATTCCAGGATATTTTCAAGGATTCAGACTTTTCTGATGAGAATGAGTCCTTACTGGAATGAGAAATAAGGAGTCAGAAAGATCATTATAAAACAAGGAAGGAAACCTGATGCTTTTCTTTTCTTCCCCTTCTGCTCTCCCTCCTTTCATCATGTTAGAGCAGAGCTGAGAGCTCCTTGGGGAGAGCATGCCAGCATGCTGTGGGAGACCCACAGCTGTGGGGAACAGACTGAAGACTTTGCCCCCAAATAGTTTTCTAGATAAAGATTTGCAGCAACAAAGCAGTGCCCAGCCACTGAGTCTTTTGTTTTAAAGAAAAATACCGGGGCAAGTAGAAGGGCACCACAAAAGCAACTGTGAACCAGCCACCAAAGAAGCATTTGAGGAAGTGTAAAGCAAAGCATGTAAAAAGATGTCCACTTTGTAGATGGAAATCCAGGAAGACCCTGAGACAGGAAACCAAAGACTCTCAGGGCAGTGCAAGAGATAGAGGCAAAGTGTCTCAGCAGGTTCACAGGAGAGGGTTGAGGCTAATGGGACGACCATGAGGTGCCAAGATGTAGAAGGTACCGAGAGTCCACTTACGCTGTGGGTCAGATTGACTAGAAGGCTCTTGAATGTCTGCCTGGTTTTACCTGAAGCAGTTAACCATTGTGTATGTGACTTGAAAGCATTTGTAGCAGAACTGTAGGATGTGTATGTGCTTTTAATGTGAGGTTTATTTACTAAGCATTGAAAGATCTCTCAGTCAAAGCTGTTTTCTATGGAGCGCAAACCTGTGACTTATATGTGCATGTGTGTATGCCTCACATGCAAGAAACGTTGCAAAGCAATTATTTTAGTTCTGGTAGTGCATGTACTATGTACCAAGGAGATAATTTTGGTAAAATTGCAATTTTGTGCCTAGGAGAAAAGAATTAACAAGCTTGATTATTTGTACTGGATAAAATTTTAAACTGCACATGTTACATCTCAGAATTTAATTATATTAGTATAGTGTAACCCTCTTTTTTTTTTTTTTTTTAATATCAACTTTGTCTTCAGCTAAATGAGAAGGAATCCAGTAGAAGTATGANCTTTTTTTTTTTTTTTTTTTTTTTTTTTTTTTTTTTAAAATAAGGACCCTCTAGTAGGGTGAGTTTCATTTTATTTTCTGACATCACACATACTGCAACTTGTGCCATGACCTTTAAGGGAGCAGCAGAGACCTCACCGCCATTTGGCTGAGGAAGGTCACTTTAACCTTTGAACAGAAATTGATGGTTCTTAGTCCGTCGGCATAATCTGCAGGTGGCTGTGAATGGTGTCTTCCCTCATGGGTTCCCTTCCGAGGTCCTCAAGATGCACTGGCTGAGGTTCCCAGCAGCTACACACTGTAAAGTTCACTGGTTTTGCATAATGTTGCCACTCAGGAAAATTCCAAAAAGGTGAAGTAAATGCCAGTGAATATAACAGTACCATACCTATATTCTGATAAAGATAATTTAAAGTGTATTCCAAGTGCTGGTAGCAAAGATGAAAGCAAGCTTCATTCAGGTGTGTGAAAGAGCTGCAAGTTTTGATTGCTGGCACGAAGAATGCATTCCTACATAAACTTTTGATCTTGCAAACTTTTATAATGCTGTGAACATTCTCTCCCGATGAGTGATGACTCGGAACAGAGCTTTTCACTTGGCATTTGATAATTCATTTCAATTGCAGCAGAAAATAATTGTTCTATTGAAGCATACCAGGATGTACTTACTCTGTCCCTAATGAGTACATTAGAACAGGCAACTCATCCTTGTCTGATTTCAGCACAGGCCACAAACTTTATGACTAGCTCATTATTCAGTAACCTCTCAGTCCTAAAGAATAAAACTCCAATGAGCTGCAATGTTTTAATAAGTGTTAACTGTTTTTATAAATCACCTGGGTATTTACTAATTTGTTGGAAGAATCTGGGAATCTTTGGGAATATTATTGGTGAGCCTTGTGCTGTATTCTCTATTTTGCTTGAAAGGCTTGAAAATGGAGCGCTACAATTTTGCTTGCGGAACAGACTGACTAAAGGAAAAAAAACTAGTTTACATTTTGTCCAGAGTCAGGATACATCCTAAATAAATAGTTCAAATGTAGGCAGAGTTTTCAAAGAAGAGTGGATGACTCAGAAAAACATGCCATACCAGCACTCGGTGTGCTGGTATTGCCTATGAAACTGCAGAGACCGTTTAGCATTGCTTTTAAGGAGGCCTGAGTCACCAACAATGTCAGAAGATGTGTATCACCTGGGTAAGAAATTCCTCTGCTTCACTGCTGACCCTTATCTCAGGGAATGTAAGAGGTGTTTGCTTTCCAGAGTGTCCTCTTTGGTTTTGCTTCCACTAGAAAAGACATAACTGAACCCTTCACGTTACCCAGATTGTTGGGGGCATGAAGGTCTAGTGAAGGTACAGATCAGCCCCTGCAAAACCTGTCAGGTTTCAGAAAATGATAGAGCCTGTTTCTAAATCCTGCAAAATAGCAGGGAAAAATTTAGTAGGTGTATCATACAGAGTGGAACATTTGTATACTTAATTCTCACTGGGGCAGTTTCACTGTCTTTGGGGAAGGTGAATGAACAAACCAAAGTGTCTCTACAGTAATGAAAGAAAACTCATTGTGCCACTGGAGATTGAAGTTGCATGGACCTGTGGGTAATAAATTGCTACTATCCAGGCTCATGAAAGCATCAAGGAAAGCTGATGCAGAGTACTCTAATGACCATTATAACTGACTGCAGTGAAAAAGACTGCTATTTAAGTACATTTCAAAATGTACTGTAAATTGGGCCAAGGTACAGCTGTGCTTATGTGCTGAGACAGCCTCCGGTTTTATTCAGTCTGACAGACTTTGCTCTTTGAATTTAGGTTTTATCTATGTGAGCTGAATGCTCTTAGTATTTATGGCTCCTGTTTGTAAGGGAAGTAGCAAAGCTGGGGAGAAATGGTCATGCTAAGAGAGGCTGAAGGCAAGGCAGTGCAGGGGAGTGTATAGCCAACATTCAGCATCCTGCTTGTACCCTTCCCCAAAATCACCTTCTAGTACTTTGCAGGAAACATGATCCCCATGAAGCCAATATTCTTGAGTGAAATTCAGAAGGGTCTTTGAGACCAAGTGATAATATTTCACAGAGAACTACATTGCCATGAAGAACTGAGATTTCTGCTTTGT
>WEIS01058122.1:1142-12914 GCA_013389965.1 Todus mexicanus
TACCTTAGGAAAAATAGTTTTCAGATTCCTGCATGTGTTAAATGATATGTGGCCTCTTCAACGCTCTTTTTAACAAAGAAATAAGAAAATCTGCATAGGAGTTTACGAAGAAGAGGCAAGATTGAAAACAACTTCAAGCAAGTCTTGGGGAAATACCGTGGAGACAACGTACTACTCCTAAAAAGCATGGTGTACTAAGAATTTTGTTACGTGCTTCAATCATCTACCTTAAGGAAGCAATCTGATGACACATATGTTTCTAAAATATAGCATGATAAATAATTCTTTAAAGTTTACAGCAATATCCAGCCTAGTTACACTGATAAAAACTTCAGCGCCTTCAATTCTTCCCTCAATACATCACAAAAGGTACAACTTGTCTAGACATTCTAGAATAATGTGTAGAAGGTGTTGATTAACCCGAGTTAGCAATGGCCCATAAATACTAGAGGAACAGACAGTGGCATTTGTGTAGGTGATAATAATATTAAAAAATTGCACATTCTATTTAGTATCATATTTACAGAAAGATACTGTGTCTCTCAGAGTACCGCTGAGGCTGCCTTAAGTGCCCCTGATTTCCAGACTCCCAGCTCTTTTCCAGACGCTATTTGTTCCACTATGGTACAGGTTCAAAAGCAGATGTTTAGCAATGTCATCAGAAAATGCTTTCATGGAATAAGTTTACCTTAAAAAAAGGCCAGAGGAACACTTTTAGCTACACAAGAGAGGACTAGCCATCTAGGAGGGTATTTTCTCTCCTCCCTCAGAAATCCCCATCAGGAGACAAAAGGGATTGTGGAACAATCGTTGTATCAACCAATACTTTCAAATCTAAACAAGTCCCTGGAAGTCCCCTGGTAATTCTTACGAGTCCCCAACATTGTTTACAGAGCTATCCATAATTCTGCTGAGAACCTGAGCTTACACAAACTTTCCTGCAAAGTCCAACAGAAGGAGTAAGCCAAAATCCTGATCCTACAGTCATGCAAACTAACAGTTTTACAAATAATAGGGTTACTTACATCTGCAAGTACTTTTAAGATCAGGGCTTATGCCAGCAGCAATTAATTGACACAATACTTGCAGTGCTGCACATTCCAAAGAATTTACGCAACTGACGGATAATCTGACAAAAAGTTTAAGTTACGCATTGTCTAATACCTCGTGCCAAACAGACTGGAAGGTGTACCAACATTAAGTCAATGTCGGCAAGTTAAAACACATACCCCTCTATCTCTGCCATCTGACCGTACCGTAATGCACAGCTACAAAGGTACCATCAGCATAAGGGCTATGGGGCAAAGAGCAAACGGGGAGCGCCAAGAGCACTCTTCCTGCAGGTAAAATGACAAATACGTATGTGCCTGGTGGGCATCCTTGTTTGTGTTTCAGCGTTGTGAAGAGTAAGTTAACTGATCTTAACGTATTTCCATTTCTCCTTAGCATTCCTTAGCAAAGGGGCTGACACATTTGGTTTTCTACCAAAGGAGATGCTCCATGTCCATTCAAGAAAGAAACTGAAGGAGGAGACTTTTCATGCCCTCTGCTTTGGTTTATTTGTGTTTTGGTTTTGTAGGCTAAGTTTCCTAACAACAAAGTTGGATTGGAAATCTGGTTTTAGAAGTACAAGGAGCTCACAGATTCACGGTCAACTGATCAGATTGGCCTCAGACACAGGAATTCTCCCTCAGACAGCTCTGCCTGAGGTGCCTGCAGGAATTTACCTTGGTGCATTCATTCTTACCGGTTTGAAAACTTTACACCTTTTCCAGAACTGGTGTTTCTGTATCTTCTTCCTTTTTAACTTCAGCAAAACAGCTCTTAATTTTCTGGACATTTTAGCACAAAGTTTGTCATGCTTTGTGGAGAAGTTTATGGAGAGCTGGGAGATTTTAAGGCAAATAAATTACAAACAGGAAAAAGCATTTAACCCACCGCTAAGCTGACCTAGTACTGACTTGCAGCAGTGGAATACTGGCAAGGAGTGCATCTTAATTGGCTCTCTTGCAACAGCAAGATGGCTCGAAAATAGAGTAACAGGAAGGGAAAGAATCATGTGTTATGCCTAAAAGAAAAACAGCAAGTTAATTCTACTTTTGTCTGCAGTGTTAAAGGGGTACCTGAATGAAATACACTGCAGAGGCTCTAACGCCACATTTCATGTACAGATGCAACTTACAACAAACAGAGGAGGCGTATAATTATTCAGATCCAAATTTGTATCATAACCCCTACGACACTAAGACTAAGAGCAGAGTGAAAGTGGAAATTTGCTTTTCACATACGAGTTTAACTTGACTAATTTCACACAGGAAGCTAAAGTCCTGCCTGCACTGACCGGCCAGAGCGCACACAACAGCAGGAGAGGCTCCTTGACATCCGCTCAGCAGCTCTACTTCATCTGTGGTGATGAAGTTAGACAAGGTTTGAGGCTGGTTCAGTCCCACCATTGACCTGTTCTCTGCTAGCATCATCAAGATCCAAGAAAAGAGGTCTTAGTAGACAGAGCTTCCCTACTCATTCCGGACAGCACTATCCTGAAGTCGCTGCCAATTTGCTCTGGTCACTTGTGGGATACAACCCAACAGATTAAATAAACACATGCCAGGTGTCTTCGCTCTCTACTGACACAAGATTTAAAGCTCATAGCCTGCACAGAGCCCACACCTGTAAATGAACAGGAACTTCAAACCCAGACAAGAAGCGCTGTGATCCAAGTAAATACGAGGGGGTTTACAAGATTGAAGGGGCTTGACGAACACGATAACACTAAAGGAAACGCGGTCAAAACCACATTTGTATATTACATCTCTAAAAAAGCTTGCCTCACCCTTTAACATATATTTATATTCTCACTGGAACGTGCTAGGAAATTACTCCTGACGCTCACACCTCGACACCAAAACCACAGCTCAGCATAAGTGGGGAAACAGCACCGCTCTTTCATCTCTTCCCTCCTGAAGGAAAGCACCTACACTTGGTCTTTTTTTTTTTCCCCCTGAAGAGTCTTTCCTTCTCACACGAGCAGACTCCTGCTGCCCAGCCGTGGTCTTTTTTTCCCCTGAAGTGCCTTTCCTTCTCACACGAACAGACTCCTGCTGCCCAGCCGACCCTGCCCCACCTTCCCCTCTGCAGGTGACCAAACCGAAGGGGACAACACAGGGGACGGGGACACAGGAGGCGTCTGCCCAACAACTCCCGCCCAGCAGCGGCCACGGAGCCGCGGCGGGGATCCCCTCGGTGCCCGGACCGAGCCTGGAGGAGCTTCCAGAAATCCCCAGGAAGGAACCAGCCGCTCCCGGGGCCGCTCACCCCCTTCCCTCCCGCGGTGCTGAGGCTCCCCTCGGTGCCTCACCCGAGGCAGTTCCCCGGCTGGAGAGGGCAGGGAGACACGGGCACCGAGGCCACGAGGAGGGAAGGAGGGAGAGAGGGAGAGAGAGAAAAAGGGGGCGCTTACCCAGCCCAGCCCGGCTCAGCTCGGCGGGCAGCGGCCCCGCAGCGCTCACAGTGCCCAGCACCCAGTGCTCAGCACCCAGCACCCACTGCTCAGCACCCAGCGCTCAGCACCCAGTGCTCAGTGCCCGCCCCTTCCTTCACCTGCCGGACTCGGACCGGCCCCTCGGCCGCCGCTGGAGCTGCGCCGGGACGAGCAGCGCCGCCCCCTCGGCTGGGGCTGGGCTGGGCTGGGTTGAGCTGGGTTGGGCTGGGCTGAGGCACTCCGGCTTTCCCCAGGCTTTGCCCGCCTCCTTAGGTTGGTGTACCCGTTGCTCTGAAGCTGCCCTGTGCCCCCGACAGGTGTGACACGCCTGCAAAGGTATTTTTAAGTGCTCTAAGGACGGCTTCTAAACTCTGATAAGGTGAAGTTCACTTCATTCAGTTCATTCCTGCGCGTTAAATGTTAATTTGAGATAGGCTTTTATTTAATTCTTTTGCATTCTCTTGGGGTGTTTGTTTGTTTCTCCGTTTGCCCTTTATTGTTTTCCAGATATCTTTTTCTAAATAAATAAATAATAGTTGTGTTCCTTGTTTGGTTGGTTTTCAATGAAATGAGCAGAAAACAGAAAAAGCAGAATGACATTTAAATATGTACAAAAGCAAAATATGAAAAATATACATCAAAGAGCTATTTAAAAATGCTCAGCAACTTCGAACGCATTTTTTCATCTTGCAAAAATTCCTGCTGTGAGAGTATTGCTAGGAGAGGTACAACGTGGTCAGTTTTAACTCTGTTTACTTTTGTGACAAGAAGGTAATTGAAAAAAAGAGCACTTAATAAAGCGATATTTCCGAAACATTGATCTTTGCATAATTCTGTAGATTTATTTGACTAAAACAAAACCCAGCAGATGCCTTTGGTGATTAGTCAGCTAATACTTTAATCTGGTGTTAAACCTTAACCTTTACAATGGTATTATTTTCTGTGGTCAGAAGACAAAGTGGTGCAATATTTCCTGTGAATGCCATTTATTATTGTTTTCCTTTGTCATTCGCAGAAGTTTGTGGTATGAAGTAGCAAAGAGAATCCCTCTTCTGCATCCAGCAGAGCGCTCGACCTGTGAAATGAAGCCCGGTGCTTTAGGTACAGCAGAGACCAGCAACAGCTGGATGGGAAATGGGATTCAGCGATGATCTTTGGTTGGTTTGTAGCATAAATACAGTGCTGTTAACACCCGCTGTTGGATTTGAGGGAGCCACTATGTAAAGGGAAAGATCATCTCTGACTACAAGGGAGTAATTCCACTGGCAGGGCCTCAGGAAAATTAAGATCTTCAGCTTTCCCACAGTACGTCCCTCGATTGCCGCCAGCAGTGGCCTTTACCCTGCCCTTAGCTTTCTGCTGCACGAAGACTGCCAGCTGCGTACGGGCATGAGCAGGCTGTGCTAACACAAATAAGCCCCATATGAAGACCGCAAGCAGGAAAGCTGTTTGTATGTAGCACTTGCACTGGTTTTGGTGCGAATTCCGTGTCAGAACACCCTGACTTCATTGGTGGAAATGACAGCATTTATTTTCCTGGCTGATTAAACCCAGAACTTTCAGTCTCCAGAGAAGAGGCAGCAGTGCATTAAGCTGGAGCAGGTGTGGGGAACCTTTGTTCTGTTGGCTGAATATGCCCTCTGACTTCATTTTAGAGGGTACATCCCAGGATTAAACTGAGCGTGTGTGTTATTACTGGATAGCGGAGCATGTTAACGTGTCATCTGCCAAATGCATTGGAAAGGCATATGTGGTCCTTAACAAGGAAAACGTTCCCTACCCCCAAACCGGAGGCTAAACTGACAAAGCCATTACACAGGCTGTATCACAGGGTAACAGGCCCTTCTCCATCTCTCCACTGAACTGAGTCTCCCTTTTGTACAAGCTTAGCTTTCTGGGTGACCTAAATTACAGGCAGTGTTCAAGCTGAGAGAGCTCGAACGCTTGCTTATTCCTCCTGGAAACACTGTCTCCAGCACCTTTTAGGATCACGCTTGTGTAACATCAGGAAACCATCGTTATTTTATGAGCTTTCTCTTTCTCAGTTGTCTCAAACTGATGAACTCCTTAATCGTATCTAAAGCTTTACCAGCTCACAAATGTGTTATACACTATTGAACTTGCATTATTCCAATCCTTGAAGCCACCCAGTTACTTTGAATTGCAATAATCTTCTGTAGTGATGAAACATCCTAACTTGATTTTATCAGTAAATATAACATTACCTTAATCTAAAAATCCATGCTCTTATCAAAGAAAATGGTTGAACTAATCTGGCATGATCTACTTGGGGAAAAATATTTCCATTTTATCCCATTTACCTCTACATCCTTAACTATTTTTTTCTTCAAATTTGCATATTACAAATCAAAGAACGGAGTCTTTGATTTATTTTTTTTTATTTTGAAGGGACTGTAACTGTGATGCTGCTTTCACCTCCATTCATATAAAATACAAAGTTTGCATAAGCCTTATTATGAAAAATAGTGAGTGATTTTCAGCTGGACCAGGTTTCCAACCTAACAGACTTATGAAAGTACTTATTTGTGACTTCATTAGCCAGCTCACCCAGAATTCTGAGAAAGACACCATCCCTTGCTGCATTGCGGCCCTGCTTCCTCTTTCCTTGTTCTCTTTTTCTTTTGTTTTTTCTTTTTTTAGTGTGCCTGCAGACTGCAAACCCTCAGTCTATTTCTTATAATTGTCTCTGCACATCTAATTTAGCTTGTGTTTTGGCAAGCCTTATTTCCTGGCCTGGAAATGCGGTTTACCTTCGCTGATCAGTCTTGCTTTCTCGATTCTTGCAGAATCTGTACGTATACCCAATTTCATGTTTGTGATGACTTGCTACACATTTTGAGTTCCAGCAGCTCTACGAAAGTTCCTTTCCTTGCTTTTTATGCAGTCACGTGGCACAGAAGTTGTGATGAGCCCAGCATAAGCTGGCTGCACCAAACCGAGCATCGTCTAAAATGCAAACCTGGGGTGAGGGTAAGAGCGCGGTGGGAGGGTTGCTTGGTTATTTTGTTCTGTTTATTTGTAATTCTATCAATTACTCTGTAAAACATGTGCTAAAACATTCTCAGTCCCAAGGACCAGAGACATTTGTGTCAAATTGCAGGTTCTTGTACTCTGCTTGAAAAGCATCAGAGAATTGCAGAACTAGAAAAATATTGAATTGCCAGTTTAAAAGCTGGTTCTGTGATAATAACAAGATTCCTTATACGGGATTCGGGACTGTGTTACCTCTTTAAACACGCAACACACCTAATGCTTTAAATATGCCCAGGTATTTCTCAATCTATTGTTCTACCCCAGAACCACAGCCAGTTTTGACTTTGCTTGCTGCTGTTTCTTTAGTTGCTATCCCAACCAGGGAACCGCGACCAAAAGCACACGAGGCCAACTCCAGAGACTCTATCGCAAAGGGCCTTCACGGGGGCCTCTCAGTACAGTGCAGTAAATACACATCAATAATAACATTTGCTCTGAGAGGTACGAAGATTCTGATTGTTCTCCCCAAAAGGCATGGCTTAAAATGACAATATATTTAGGTGCAAAGAGGTACTTACCTTTGTTAGTTAGAAAAGCCAGAGAAGCATGAAAAATATTTGAATTCCAAAGATAAAGAGATCTAAAAAAGAGCAAATATTTTCATTAGTGATATTCTCTGCTGTGTTTGTAGGACTCTTACCAAGCCTTTGGTAAAAATAAAACCTCTGTTTTGCCTTTTTTTGTTGCTGTTTTTTCAATGCTGACAAATGCTGCAATTAATTTAAATTGCATAACCTATTCCAGAGCCCAACTGTATCCCTGCAGAGACAGAACAATTCATTATGGATGGAGGAAGTATGCCAGAAAAAGCAAGGCTTTGTGAAGGCATTTTGCCTATTTCTGTCATGCTTTCCAGCTGAAGCTTTAAGGAAATAAACTTATAATACTTCTCCAGCGTATTTGGCTGACAGCTGGTACATCCCCCCTTGCCTCCAGTATTACAATCTTGCTGATGTGCAGGACAAGAGGAAAGTGATCTGTCTGTGGTCATCACTGTTGTTGGCAACACAGAGTATTCCATTTTTTGCTGCACTGCATTTGCAATCAAATGGTATCGTTCCTCTCTACAGAAAACAACGATCTCTCCTGCCTGGTTTTCAAGTGAGTTTGTGTTGAAGTGGCTATAATTTGGGTTTGTCGTCTGCATGACTGAGTTCTGTCATGGGAAACTCGGGGATGTCCATTTGACTAACGTGTTTTGCAGTTGCATGAAAAAGTTCTCAGAAGAACATGAAAAGTATTTGAAAAACAGAGATTCATAAAAATTCCAAGAAAGTAATCTATCCCTTACTTGGTCTTCAGAGGAAATAACCACACTCTGGGAGCTGGGATTTTCAGCCTGCGTGATTATACTTATTAAGTGACCAGAAGGCCATTACTGAGACGAGCAGAATGCATTTTTCCATTTTAGCAGAAAGTATCAACTTTCCCCACATAACCTCATGTGCACTGATAAGACATGTGAGAAACATCAGTTTCCATCTTACGTTCCAAAGGAATATTTCCTTACAATCCAAAATGCGGTAATCAGATTCACACTAAGCTCATAAATAAGAATTACAGTAAACGCTAAATTTATATAAAGAGTGAAACTGATCTCCAGATGAAGTGCCCCTTTTCTCACTTTTGAAACTGAGTAAATGAAATCTATCTGTAGCTGCAGGGGCAGAGAATCCCAAATAACACATTGCTAAACCTCCAACACACGATTCATGATTTGAGCACACCATGCTGTGATCTCCTCCTACTCTTTCCAGTCTCTTACAGTAAACTGCCCAGTAACGGAAATCAGCAGAACAATTCCAGTGTGCTGCTAGTGAGCAAAATGATTTTCGTCTTGTCAAAGTGATATCTTACATGGTTGTGAAGTTTCCAACAGGAAATTACTGCTCACATAACTACAGCCTTTTTATGAAGAGTGAAGGGCAAGACCTAAAATCCAGCACAGGAATACAACCTTTCAGTGCTGTTCAGCTCCAGACTTGCTTATGAAGTCATGAACACCAGAAAACTTGGTGGCCAAAGGTTTCGATATTCTGGAGGAGGATTTAGGTAAGAAACCACCGTTAGAAGCAGGAGCCTCTCGGGAGCAGAGCTGATTTGAAGCACAATGAAAGCGGAGAGCAGCCCAGGGTTGAAGGCAGCAGCAGCAGCAGCAAAACCACTGTGTGTGAGGAAGCGTGGAGCTCTTGCCTACGTCTGCCTCATGGAGAGAGCTAAGGTGCTGGTGTGGGTGGCAAGTATTGCCAGGGAAACCAGGGTGTTTTCCAGCTTTGCTCCCTAACAACAGGACACTGAGTCGCCCCTACCCTGCCCTTTAACTGTACAGACATCCTTGTGCCCTGTCACAAATCTGTCTTCATATGTGGGCTGTGTTTGCTCTGTTCCTCCCACAGTTATCTTTAAAACCTTGTTAGACATCATGAAAACTACTTCACTCTCTTAACTGCTGCTTTGAACTTCTCTCTGGCAGGAATCCTCAGTGTAATCATCCTTTTGAACTCAGCAAAACTGTAGCAGATTTTTTATTGCTTATTCATCCTGCAAGGATGAAGAGTGTGTTATAGCATCCTTTAAAAACTGATGGATCTCCAAATGAATAAACAACAACAAAACAACCTCAAAAGCACAATGAACTAGGCCAGAACTGCTGTTGAAGAGCAACTTGCAAAAAGTATAAAGGCCACCAGTAAATCCTTTTCCAAATGTATCAAAAGCAAGAAGCATACAAGAGAATCAGTAGAGTCAATATGTGATTAAGGTTTAAAGGCACACCTAGAGAAGATAGGATCATAGCAGAGCATTATAGAAAAGCTGGATAAATGTATTACTTCTCCAAAAGACTTAGAGAAGTTTCCGTGCAAGAGCCTTTCTTTATGGAGATTTATTAGAGAATCTGTGACAAATTGAAGGATCAGTAGGAAAGGCTAGAGTTTAAATGAACAAGATAAAAAGATAATCACCAGAACAAGACTGTATTCTCCCAGGACTTCTAAGTGAATATAGCATAAACTATGGTGTATATCTTAAAATGAGCATTTTATCTCAGAAAGATAATAAATGTGATTGTGATTCTTTTTTAATGATTCCAAGAGAGAGTCAGGGATCTACAGGCATGGTATCTGTACCAGAGTGAACTAAAGGCAATAAAGATAGTGTATTATAAGGAGGAGTCAGAATAGCTCTTGGAAAGAGGACTTAGGCTTCACAAGTAAATCTGCTGGAGTTCCCTAAAGGAGTCCCTAGGCATGTGAAAAGGGAGATCTGGGTGATATAGCCTATTCAGATTTCTAAAACACCGTCAGTGCAGTTGCTCCTCAAAGACTTCTCAAGAAGCTGAGCACCCAGGGGGGAAAAAAAAAAAAAAATTGGCTAAAGGATGGAAAAAAGAAGGCGGGAGTTAAACAGAGTTTTCACAGTGATGGAAGGGATTTTTCCTTCCTTGGGAACTGACATGGAAATAAAGCTGTTCAACACAGTCATACACGATATGATAAAAGTACTGTTATGCAAAACTTACTGTGAGAAGGGACATGACAAAATGTGCTGATATCAAGTTATTTGGGGTAGTAAAGATAAATGCTGAGCACGAGGAAGGATGTAATAATACTGAGCAACAGAGCAAGCTGAAACGCAGTGCAAATAATTGCAAGAATCTTCCGAACTTAGCATGCAAAATGATGAGATCTGAGCTGGTTATTACCACTAAGGAGCGAGACCTTGGACTTTAATAGTTTCAAAAAGCTGCCAGTTCATTGCTTAGCAGAGTAAATCTGCAAACAGAATGTTCGTGATTGTTAGCAAGGGAACCAAGAACAAATTGGAGAACAGCCTTATGCCATAGTGTAAACCCATGAAGACTCACAGCCTGGCAACTGTGCGGCACTAGTTCCCCCATTGCCGAAAGAATTATAGACAAATGCCACAAAAGGTTTAGGCTGTAGATTGGGCTGTGGATCTCCTTGCTTCAGGATGCTCTGGATGCTAGGAATTCTAATGGGTTTAAAGGGAGCCTGGGCAAACCTAAATAGCAAAATGCATCATCAGTTGTTAAAAAAACCACCCCGCTTCTCCCTCCAGAAAGTTCACTCCTTTACAGGTGTTGGGGAAAAAAGAAACAAACACTGGGCTAGATGGACATTTCAATATGACCAGTACAAGTGTTCTTACATTTTCATTACTACTTTCAAAACTTATGATATAAATTGTTCCCTTGACACTGTGAGAGTGGCTCAGCTGATATTTCTGATAAACGGTACCAGCAGATGTGTCCTGTACACCTGAGCCATCATGTTATATTTCCTCAGGTTCAATCCCTTGCCTGCTATATTCAGCAGTTGCTGGAACTTTCTGTAAGACCCAAGTGAAGCTGGTGCGAACAGTAAAAGCTCTGCAGAGTTAATAACTCTGATTTTTTTTGTCCCTTTAATATACAGTTCTACATCTTAAATTAGACATCTCTGTGGACTGGATATCATAACTGAATTATTGTGACACAGCAGTGCTATCAGAATGAAGAAAATTCTGTACTCAGAATTATGTAGAAAATTGCCTTGCCCTTCAGAAAGGTGGTGGAGAGGACAGCTATGTCTCAAAAGGGCACAGACAATGAGAAGCAAGCTGAACGTTCCTTAGAAACCAAACCTAACAACCAGAAGACCCAAAACAGTCTTGTGATTGTGACCGCTGTGGACATCTGTCCAAAAACTGTGCCAAGAATTCAACTAATAAGCAAAAAGCACAGCCAGAAGTGAACAAGAGAGTGTTGTCTCCTTGGGGAAGCTGTCTGGTACCGTGCAGTCTAGCTCTGAAGAGCACGTACTTCGTGAGAGACATAATACAGATGACTACAAACGCCGACATCCCACTGTAGATAGAAGAATGCATTTGAAATGCAGTGTTTACAAGGCAAGTTTACACATCAAACTGTAACAGCCCCAATGAAATTATGTGAGCCTTGAACCGCAAATAAGAAAACAAGGGAGGCATAGTTTGGCATTTTCTATGACTCATCACTTGAAGACAATTTTACTATCCATAAATTAACATAACGCTTTACAACAGACAAAGCTATTTAAACGATAAATTATATCCATGCCCCACATAGTCTTAAGGCAGAAACAGATACCATATAGGATGGATCTCTATAAACAAACACAAGAGATGCTCTGGAGCTATAGAGCAGAGTGGATGCTAGGACCATGGGCTGTGAAACACCACAACATGAAGTAAGAATA
>WEIS01058123.1:4976-23647 GCA_013389965.1 Todus mexicanus
GACGATTTCCTGCCCAAAGGCACAAGCCCACATTAATTTCACAGCGCTGCTAAGAAAAGGTGCTCAGGTGGCCTGCAGGTGCCGGGTTGGCAGATGGGCTGAGCCCTTCAGGAAGCCACAGTACAGATCGCATGGTCTTCATCACTGGGGCATAACAAACAGTGGACCTCTCGATCTACCCTTGCTTCTCTGATAACCTCGTTAAACTTGAATGGTCATGCTTTTAAGGTCTGAGGCACCTTAAAAATATAGAGAGACCAGGTTTCTAAGTAATCCTAAAAACGAAACCCAAAATACAATCTTTCATGTATTTTGGGCACTGATACGCTTGGTTTCACAAGGCCAAAACCATACAAGGTTTACCCAGCAGTGTGAACTTGTAGCCAAGAAGGCTAGTGGTATCCCAGGGTGCATGAAGAAGAGCGTGACCAGCAAGCCAAGGGAGGTTCTCCTTCCCCTCTACTCGGCCCTAGCAAGGCCACATCTGGAGTATTGTGTCCAGATCTGGGCTCCTCCTTTCAGGAGAGATGGGGAACTACTGGAGAGAATCCAACGGAGGGCTGCAACAATGATTAAGGGACTGGAATGTCTCTCTTACAAGGGAAAGCTGAGACACCTGGGTCTGTTTAGCCTGGAGAAGACTAACAGGGGATTTTCTCAATGCTTATCAATATCTAAAGGGTGGGTGTCAATAGGATGGGGGGGTCAGTCTCTTTTCAGTGCTGCACAGCAACAGGACAAGGGGCAACAGGCACAAAACAGAACACAGCACATGAGTTCAACCTAAACATAAGGTAAAACTTCTTTACTGTGAGGGTGCCAGAGCACTAGAACAGGCTTCTCAGAGAGGTTGTGGAGTCTCCTTCTCTGGAGATACTCAAAACCTTCCTGGACACATTCCTAGGCAACTTGATCTATGTGAACTTGTTGTCAAGGGGCTTGGACTAGATACCTCCAGAGGTGCCTCCCAACTCCTATCGGTCTGTGATTCTGTGATCTGTGCTCCAACCAACTTATGAAGCACCCACACAGACTTGCACTGGTCTCAAAACTTGTACTGATGTTCCCACCCTTGCCACTTCTGTGTCTATGAGGGTTTTCTTTTGCTGAGCTTTGGAAGTCAGAAGGTGCTGGAATTCCTCCACAACACAGGTACTGTGAAAGGTTCTCCTCTGTTATCTAGTGATTTGTGCAGGTATCACAAATACCATCATTTCAAAGCTGTCACTCCCAGATTCAGCCAAATGCTATGGATGGGAAGTACAGCAGATTGGACAGTGAAGCTACAGCCCTAGACATTTTTGGATCACTCAGAAAGCACTGCTGAGACCACTCCTCCAAAATACCTCCTTTCAGGGTGCCTTTGCTGTTATTCCATGAAAGGATTATATGAGCAACTCAGAGGTAATAAATTCACAGTGACAGCTTCAACATTAATAAAACCCCTTTCCAGATTTCATAAATAGCCTAATTAACACGTGGGAAGAAATGATTACCTGAGAAATGTTATCCTCCAAAACAGTATTTGAAAAGGCTCATTTATTTACAAGCTTTACATGGCACCGCTTCTCCCGTCCTCTTCCTGTGTTTAATCTCCTGAGGATGGAATGATTTAGTCTCATTTAGGGATTATTATAAGAAAGTAATTTTGTAAAACACGTCTGCTTGTCATATGCAGATGGTCAGATCAGCTCACCTCACAGTCCTTTCCAGTCTTACAGTGTAAGAAATTATCCATTGACTGAAATTAGCACAAAAATATGGCAGATTTTGGAACAAGTCAGTAAATAACTTAGATTGCCACTGTATTTAAAATGGTAGTAGGTGGTAGAAGCAGAGAAAGTCTTTGCTCAATACAATTCGCTGTTTCAGAAATAAAAGGTGTAATCCATTGTGGGATGTGCAATTTCAGTATAACATTTTAACTAGTTCATGGAACATCACTGTATTTTTAGGAATAACCTTAATTTAAAAAGGGCAAGTCAGTCTCAACCTGGGCTAGTGCAGAAGGTACGAGTCAGTTCATTCCCTGCACATATCTCACTTTTCAGGCAGCTCTATGCTACTACTTATTTGGTTAGGTCTCGATACACTATTACTCTAACTAGGTTGGCGGTGTAGAAATGGATGCTAAATTCTGACTTTAAGGAGATCAAAATTGGGCAAAAGCCTTCCAGAGGATCTAGCGGACTGTCATTCCAATCAGTCCCATGAAAAAAAAACCACAAAACAAACAACCAAAAACCCCGCAAATAAAAAGCAGCCAAGAAACTCTATGGAGTGCATGTGTTCAGGAGAAGGACAGAATACCAGAACAGAAAGAAAACCCACTGCAACTAATCAGATGTACCCTACCTAGTGCTGTGATTCAATGCAAAGAAGTAGTACCCAACATTATTTTGCAGCAAGAACTACAGGCTACAGAGTGGCCGTGTGGTGCCCAAGAAGAAGCTCTAAGTGTGCTCAACTAAGAGCTCATTAGAGCCCCGAAGCTGACACCAGGGTGTGAAACTGCTGATAATCTGGCAAAAGATGTAGTAAGGAGAATGAAATGCGCAGGGAAGAGAACAACTGAAAGCAATAAGCAAAAGTTCCCAATAGATGAAACTAAAAACTGAAAAATTGGGAATCTGGTCAAAACCAGAGGTGTTGGAGCAAGTACAGAGAAGGGCAATGAAGCTGGTTAAGAGATTGGAGAATGTGTTTTAAGGGGAGAGGCTGAGGGATCCGGGCTTGTTTAGTCTGAAGAAGAGGAGGCTGAGAGGTGATCTTGCTCTCTACAACTACCTGAAAGGAGGTTGTGGTGAGGCTGGTTTTGGTCTCTTCCTCCCTAATGACCTCAGGACAAGAGGAAATGGCCACAGGCTGCACCAGAGGAATTTCAGATTAGGTATTAGAAATAATTTATTTACTGAAAGAGTAGTTAAGCATTGGAATGGGCTGCCCAGGGAAGTGGTGGAGTCACCATCCCCAGAGGTGTTCAAAAAACAAGTAGATGTGGCATTTTTGGGCATAGTCTAGTGGTCATGAAGGTGTTGGGTCTAAGGTTGGACTTGATGACNGCATAGTCTAGTGGCCATGAAGGTGTTGGGTCTAAGGTTGGACTTGATGACCTTAGAGCTCTTTTCCAACCTCAAGCATTCTATGATTCTATGAAAACAAAACAAACACCACAACCCGGACCTGTTTTTTTCCTCCATCTTTTTCCTTTTGGAATGGGAAGAGAATCTTAAAAAAAAAACGAAAATAGTTTCGATTACTAATTTATTTTATAGGTATTATCTGCATACTTTTACAATGAGAATAATAGACTTCTATACATCGTAGGTAAATTAGATTCCATTAGGGATCAGTTTTATCCCTTAATTCTCCCTACTCCAAGATGGATTTCTGCAGCTGAGAGAATACATTCCTAAAGCAGATCTTCGCACAGGACTTGGAGGTCAAAAAAAAAAGCAATTCCTGAAGACTAAAGGCCCACTGTGCTATTGGTACCACTGCCCCTTTTGAAAATAATCGCCAATATGAGGATTACTCTAATTTTCTGTGCCACCACTGTTGCTATGACAAAAAAAAATAATTGGGTTAGCCAGACAGTGAGTGTCACTGTGCAATTCCCACTTTTTCTGTTTCACTTCAGCAAACAATGTATGAAGGACACTCTACGAGTGTTAATGAATCATGTCTGTAATTGCTTCTGGCTGTGGTGAGCTGTTCATACTTGGTTGATGCAGGATAAAAGCATTCCAAGGACATTCAAAATGAAAAATAATTTGTAGCAGATGCAAAATGATTGCAGACTATCCTTAAAAATAGGTAGCCCTCCTGCCCTCGATTTGTACTNAGGAGTCTCAAATTTATCAAAATATTAGCTGGGTTGATATGAACTAGGGTACCACCTAAACATTTCTTACTCCTCCCCACAGAAAGTAGAGGTTGCAGGATTGAACTCTTAACCTGATGCAGCTCTGAAGAGTGAGGACCTCTCATCCCATCTCCTGCATCAGTCCTTCTCCAGTGGTTCTGCAGTATTCAGAGTAGCTGAGGGATCATTCATCACACCAGGAGGATGATAAATGGGGATGCACACAACTGGACGGTAGAAGGGGTGACCGAAAAAGGTCACCTTTCCCCAGGTGAGTGGAAATGAAGTTTTAATTGTAAAAACAGCAAGTGCCACTTCTTAGAGTATAATATATTGAAGTCTCTACAAGTGAAAAAAGCTTTTTAAAAATATTTAAAAATCAATTGTTCTGAGAGTATTACAGCTACTCCAGAAATTGTTACCAAACTTTAGAAGATTCAACCTGTAAGGGGAGTTTTTTTGAACTTCAAAATGTATCTTTCATTAATAAACTCACCTGCCCTTACAGTGGCACCCAAGACAAATGCAAAGAAAAAGAAAGCACTTGGAAAAAGGCATAAAATTGTTGCTGTTTATCTTTTGGTTCATATAAAGTGAACAATGTTTGCAGAGCTGGAACACAATCACAGCCAACGGGGTTTGCAATTATCGAGTGTCTCGGTTTCGCTGTACATTTAATCACCTGCAAACACCAGTCACTTCCTCGCGTACTCCTCCACTGTGAACATTATCCTATAATTAAGCAAGATGAAAGTAAACAATGTCCTAAGAGCATAAATCTCATTTTATGCAGTGCAGTCTTGAAAGAAGAAAAGCGACTGAAAGAAAAGTCAAAATGTGTCGTCCCACACACTCAAAGACAGCAACATAACCAAGCAAGGTGTGTTCGAAGTGTAAAATGCCAACAATTGCAAACTTACAGTGCACATATTGCAAATTGGATTAGACTTTTCAATAAATAAATAAATCAATAATCTATAATATACGTCTGCTTTAGGCACAGCTTTGGGTCTTTCCAAGCTTAACCAATGCACTATCTTCACCCTGTAATTGCTTGGGTTAATGATATAGAAATGCAAGCACTCAATCTTCGTTCATTTTGAATTCTGAGTACACCATTACTTATTAATCTCTCTATATTTCTTTTATGAAGTGCTTTTGTTAATGATCCTATGCTATATTGGGAATGAGAGTGCAGAAGGAAAATGAAAAGATAAAAGCATGCTCACAAAAATAGCTGAAAACTACAGAATTACGTATCCACATATTTGCTGAGACGAGCAGCCTTCATAAAAGAAGGCAACTGTATAAAGCTATAAAGATACCCAGCAGCAATGAGAATATAATATGAATATACATTTTTTATCTGAGGTTTCATTACCTGAAACAGCAAAGTTACTTGGACTGCATCACTAGACCTTTGTGTGTTTAATGATTTCAATATTTGGTTGGCAGTAGTTGATGTATGTATTAAGAACAGCACACCAAAATTACACAAGAAACCTCAAGGCAACAGCCTGGTCATGAAGATGACCTCTAGTTAACCTTATGATAGCCAGCTGTGTTGGCCCTCTCCATGTCTTTGGCACAGAGGAATTAACAGCCAATGCCACAGCTTTGGCCCCAAACATTGCACAACTGGTCCTGCATCTTTCGCCCAAGCCATTGTGCAGAAAGGGTAACACACCTGCTTCACACGAAAAGAGAACCCATGCAAGTCTGCCAGCCTGATATCAGCTTCTGGTACACCAGAGAAACTACTAGACAAGACTCTGGTGAGGCCTTATCTGAAATACTTTTTAATCTGGTCACTCCTGCTCAAAAACAAAGTATCCGAACTGGAAAATGGACAAAGATTTGAGGGTAATCAGGGAAATGAAGAGCACGGTTTTTTCCTAGAGATTACAGGCTTGACTTGTTTAGTTCTGCGGACTGAAAGCCAAGAAAAGCCAGGATTGCTCTTCCAGCGTAACCACTGGGGAGAGGAGAAGCAAGTCAAAGAACAATGACAACAGTGGAATAAATGGATGTAAACTTGCCCATTAAGAAGCTTAGCCTGGAAACTTGAAGAGGATTTCTAAACAAGCTTAAGCTTGAGATTGATTACTTTATGAAAGGCATTATACAAGATGCAAAAGCAGGGACTGGAGTCAGAAGCCCCTATATTCTCATAGTTTGCTGTTCTGAAGCAGTTCAGATGAGGGTTTCCTTCTCTCTCCCCACTGGGGCAAGAAAGGGGCAAATGGACATCCTGGGGGCTCCTGCCTTCTCTGGCCATGCTCAGCTCACCCCACAGTCCAGGCTGCTCAAGGACTCTGGCAACCACCCGAATCTCAGCTCCTGACTTGTGCCTTCTGCCCAGCTCCTGAAGAACGAGTAGGGCAGCTAAACCAACCAAGCGTCTGTCCAGGTTCTGGCAAAAATTCTTAAGTTCCTCAATAGCCTAGAAAAACACTGAACATCAGCGCAGCACACTATAAAGTCTGTGACGCCACCAGGAAAGCTTACGTGTTCACACTTAGCTGCAGATTTCTTGCAGACAATGCTCTGAGGCATTTTCCAGACTGCTCACATTTTCAAGGTTCTTCTTCCAAGAGCATAATGAACAATTCAAGGGGGAAAAAAAAGAGAGATCTGAAAATCCAAGAGCATAGTTCTGCAACACAGGATGAACTCTGTATCTCAAGGGCAGTCCAAAAATACAGCATGACTTGGATCCTGCTTTCTTTTTCATGTAAACTGAGACGGCTTAGATAATAAGACTTCATTAACCGGGGAGCTGTGTGAAATTGGGCAATACTTGTCATCCTCCTGTATCCAAGACCCAGCACATAGCACCAGGTGCTGCAATCAGAATGTTATTTCACTGCAATTATTTTTAATCTTCTGATAGTGAACAAAAGCTTATGTCATTACAAGATAATCAGGACAAGATGAGTCCTCGAGTTAAAGGAAGAAAGAAAATAGAGACCGTGAGTGTTCCTGGCAAAGTACCACTGCTCTTCACAGTCAGCACTTGCGTACTGAACGCTGGCTGGGGTTAACATATGCCACCCTAATGTCCCTCGCTGGTTTGCTCAGGGCCAGGGGAGCTGGGATTGCTGAGTAACTGAGCTAAATTATTCCTGCTGCTTATTAGTAAGCAGCCTAATAAACCCCAAAAGGAGTAACAGTTTTCAGTCCTGATAAGGATCTTCACAGGTGATGTGCAAGAGTTCGCTCTGCCATCAGCAATGCAGGGGAAACAAGGGGAAGAGTCTCCATCTGCATTTACAGAATTGCCTCCGTGAGAAAAGACCTTTAAGATCACCAAGTTCAAAACTGTCATAGGTAAAATATAAAACTGTGGACTCACACCTAGTAAAGGCAGGGACAGAAGCACAAAAAATGTGGAGAGTGGCAAGAGTTTCACCCAGGGCCTTCAGACATCACTAGGCCTCAGAAGTCCCGAGATACGACCAGTCCAGGAGCTGTAGCTGCCTCATCCAGTGCACTGGAATGATGCCCAGTTGTGACACACTCCAGAAGCAAACGTTATCACTAAAAACTTGCTGGGGCAATTTTGAGTCTTACAGCTGTATTATTACCCTCAAACTTCTGAACAGAAAAGCATATCAATTACTATTCCATAAACCAAACCTTCCTCAGCCCTTTACACAAGCCCCAAACCAATGAACCACGCTGGTCCTCTCCGCAGGAGCTGACCCACTGAGGTCACTCCCAGAGAGGTGTTAAGAACGTGTGTCCAGCAAGGCATGCAAGTGGCTGAAAAGCCATCCCGTGGACGCTCTGCAATGAGAGCAGTGTGTCACTGCACACCAGGGAGAGAACAGCTGGGACTCATTTCATAGTCTACTGAACATGAAATGAGTTTGTTTCCATCTGTGATAAACTGGGCTACTGCTTGCAGTGCATATGAGGCACTGCTGCTCTCATGTCTTCCAATACTCTAGTAAAAATCAAAGACTGAGCAGCAGTGAGTGCTCCAGTTTTGGTTGCGTGAGACAGTGACACCATTTTGGCTGCCACTGGTCTCACTTTTAGACTCAATGATCAGCCTTGCGAAAACAACAGAGGCAAGCGTTGGTCCGTTGTTTGGCAAACTGCCTCATTCATACCAGCACCGAAGGCTTCTTACACTGCTCATTGCTAATCCCCAGCTAGGACACAGACAGGGGCGTGCATTTCCAATGATGAGAAAAGGAAATATTTTCATAGTTACTTATAATGTGCATAATTTTTCTAGCCCTGTATCATTGAGACCTAATAGCCTGGCATTATCCGATCCTTCTTTTCAGGGGACTGTAGTCAATCTTGCAGCCCTGGCAGCCAAAATACACGAAGCTCAAGAGTGTTTCGAAGTCAAACGTGGCTCCCTCATTATGTTTCTCTACTCACTCCCACGCAGGCTAAAAATGAGACATCTGCACAAGTTCCTTCAGCCACCTTTCTATCACATGGACCCACCAGGTCTCACAGCGACAAAAGCTGCCCAAGCCGGCACTAGTGTCAGATGGCTGGTGACCAGAGACACACCCTCATATGTTCATCAGGTGAGAAGTCTTTGCATGGTTGATCTGCTGTTTGAGTGTGAAAATGGGACGGTATGTAAAAGTCTAACGAATACACACGGCTTTCGGTGAATATTTAATAAGTGGCATCCAAATTAACCATAAAATGATACCATGAGACTAAATATTTTGACAGTCAAGCAGTTGGCTTCATTACAACTGCCACCTTTCTTGTGACGTACGCTATTATTATGTCATTTCATGTCCCGACAGTCAAAATAAGTTTATGTGCTAGGACATAAACAGATAACAGGCTGATTTTCTTTCCAATTCTGAATGGGAAAATCTGAAACATTTTGATTTCCAGTACAGCGCAAATTTCAGTTTAAGGCTAATTCAAACTGTCGAATCTTGGCAAATAGGTATATTATCTCCTCAGGAAGCATTCTATTAGCAGAAAGTGCTTTTAATGAAGAAATAAAGCTTCAACAGAAATTATCAGCAAGGTTTCAGAGTTGTGCTCATCTGTGCTACCATCACAGAATCATACGAATCATGGAATGGTTGGGGTTGGAAGGGACCTTAAAGATCATCTAGTTCCAACACCCCTGCCATGGCAGGGACACCTCCCACTAGAGCAGGTTGCTCAAGGCCCTGTCCAACCTGGCCTTGAACATTTCCAGGGATGGAGCATTCACAGCTTCCCTGGGCAACCTGTGCCAGTGTCTCACCACCCTCACCGTCAAGAATTTCTTCCTAATATCTATTCTAAACCTGCCGTCTTTCACCTTAAAGCCGTTTCCCCTCATCCTATCACTACAAACTCTTGTAAAAAGCCCTTTCCCAAGCCCTTCTTGCAGGCCCCCTTCACATACTGGAAGGCTGCTGTAAGTTCTCCCCAGAGCCTTCTCTTCTCTAGGCTGAATAGCCCCAACTCTTGCAAATCACGCCAGCAGCACACTTGTTCTATTCACACTGCAACAGAAAAATATCAAAACTAAAGAAAAAAAAGACTTTCTCCAGAACAGCCCATGTAATGTGCCTCGAACACAACCTTTATTTTTCCATTCGCTCTTCGATCAAATGCCAAAGATGTGACAGATGAGGTACAGCTGTAGGAGGTTCCCAAGCTGTGATTCAGTTGTACCACAATCTACCTCAAAGTGGTACCCAAACACTGCCTCAACAGCCTCGCATCTCTCCCTGAGCACAAGAACAGCTAGGCACAGAGCCAGGAGCCGCTGCTGCTGACAACAGTAGCATCTTTGCAAATTTAATTCAGGAAAGCCAATTTTTTAAGCGTAGGACTGGAAGTCACGGGCTTCTGAAGTTTAACTGCACTCTAAAAAATGTTTCCCTGAGCATCCTCAGGTACATCACTGTCTTTCATCTGTCTCACACGTCCTTACTTTTCCTCACAATTTCATCTCGCTGCCTTTTACAGCTGGCCATTAAAACGAGATATCTCATCACCAAATCCAAACAACTTGACAATAATGAGCGTTGCTCTTCACAAATCTTTTTAAAAGGGTGAACAGACTTTAGGCCAAGCACGGGTCCAGCTTTTGCCTCACGCTGCAGTGGTTTGTCAGAGTCAGAAGGGCTGAATTTCGCCAAGCATTGCTAGAAGTTACTTTAAAAGGAAAAAACCGGTAAGTGAAACACGGGAGTCAAATATTGCGAAGTTTTTAACGCATTTAAGAAAAACTTCTTCACTCTCAGGGGCGGAGGGGAATAAAAAAATCAAACTAAAAACCAAACAAACAACAACCCGCAGCCTTCAGCCCAAACACCAAAATGGGGTCCCTTGAGAGCGCTACACCCCAACCTGGGAGCAGTTTTCTGCCGGAGGGTGAGGACATGGCAGCACTTGCAGAGAGGAGAAACAAAAGCCAAGGAAGCCCACTTCTTTGCTTCCCCATTTAAGCACACTACACCCTAATGGACACTGGCAGAGTGAAGTGTACCTTTAATTTTTTAGCATTTTGCTAGGAACATTTTTACTCTGAAACTTGTTAGATACACAGGCAAAGTAAATGCGTTCAAGCTTGGATAATTGGAAGTCGGGTGAAGCCCCGTGCTTGGGTAGGAGCGCCTTCCCTCAGGGAAATCCCGCCACGGCTTTGCCTATTTCAGAGGCCAAAATTTTTCTCTGGAGAAATTATTTTTATGAGCCACCGATGATTCATCCTTGGCAGAGTGATTTAACTTCAGTCAGCAAAGCTGAATTTCAGCACAGGGAGGAAAATCACCCAGCTCTCCCTGTCATTTTGATGGCAAAACTGAATAGCCCCTCGTTAGCTGGTCCCCTCCAGAGCATCATTGGATGTGAGGAATGCTACAAATACAATTTACCGAGGACACGCTAACACTGGCAGCAAGAAGCTCATCAAAGGGAGCACTTATCATCATTAGACAGGTAATCCCACCTCCAGGATTTTCTGCGGCACAAATCTCCTACTACTCAACTCGTCTCTAAGGGTGTAATTACCTTCTGGAAATGAAGCGTGGTCGTATGGGGGAAACTTCTTGGGAAGATTCCGTTTCATACAAATCACCTAAATGCTGAAGGCTTTACACGTGCTAAAAGGCTTTAAAAGACGGTGTCATTCTATCAGTGGGCTCTTTAGCAGCAAATGTCTGCTGTATAAAAAAAAATATTTATCTGATTCAGCCTTTTATTAGCTTTGTCACCACTCCAAAGAGATGAGATGAACTATCTCATCGCAGTCCCTGTTTTACAAACATGGAATATACGCTCAAAATTAGCAAATGCCTCCTTTGTAAGGCCAGGTCTGTCCTGGCCTTAGCAAAAATCTGAGATCTGAGAGCATGCTAATCATCTCATTTTTCTTCAGCTAAAATGATTTCAATATAGAAAAGATCCTTTGCTGAGAAGGACCAGCAGCGCTGAAAACAGCATGTCAAAGATAATGACTTGCGCAGCTAATCCCCGTGCATCACACTGCATATTTACCCCTTGATATAATAAGATCTGTGTTTCTCTAAATAAGAATTCATCAACACTAATATCATTGGCAGAAAGAGGACAGAGAATGTAAATCTCATAAATAGGCTTTATAAATAATATCTGTGATGTGTTGGGGTTTTTTTTTTCTATCGAGCTTCCATTCCAAACCCTATTTGTCGCAATTCAATAACAGAGTAATGCTGGCAGTCTGCAGCACAGATGATATTTTTTAAAGCCACCACCTCCAACTAGAAGACACACGCCTGAGGAAGCCTGTTCAGCACTGCAAACTCCTTCCTAATCTCAGATATCTCGGGGAACCTCAGTATCCCTAGGAGAGGCACAGTCTTCCCAAAGCCCAGACCAGACTTTCAGCCAGCTTTGGTAGGTGCACAACTAGTGTGTGTCTACAGAGCTGTTGACTTATAGCTCCCAGATCCGAGCTGGCTCGGTGGCAGCTCCAAAGCAGTGTTCATTCAGATCAGCACACACTAACACACAGCTCACTCTTCAGATAAAGCTCTCTCCAAAACTTCATGCTTCCCAGCATGTTCCCCTGCTGTAATCCAGAAGGCTTCTTATATTCAATTCCAATTGAGAGATCAATCTCAAGTGTCTGGTGTTGAAATCAGGACCTACGCCTTCCTTCCACCTTTGCAGACATCTTTGGTTGGGCCTGCAAAGCACAGTCTTCTCCTAGAGGAGGGGAAGAAAAGCCTGACATCCCTACAGAAGTTCTCCTGGCACGATGCATCCACACCTGCTGCTTTCTGAGGGACAAGGACAGCTTCAGGAGCCCCTTCCACAGCAAGTCTGATGCAAGCCAAAAATACTAATGTACCCACATGTACCAGTGGCCACCTGCACAGTATCCATAGTGAATGCCATGCAGGAACCAGAGAGCGCAGAAAAGGAGACGGGGCATTCAGGTGGCCAAGGGCACACAAATTTCTGCCAGAGGTTCCCCATCCTTGCTTTGGAGCTTCTCATAGCAGCACTGTACTTCGTGTGCTGCACAAATCTCAGTCCATCTTAATCCTTCTTCTTAATGGAAATGACAGACCTGCTAGAATCGTATCGAGAAGGGGAAAGAAACTGTTTGCTGAGGTTAAGGAGATGAGCGAGAAGACAGCTGAGCAAGTTGAAATGGTTGCTAATACCAGTATTTCAGCTGGTGTAGCAGTCTATTACAGGATTAGTACACAGCCCCATTGCTTAATTTGAACTAAACTGGAAAAGCTTCCAATATAACATCAACATGAGACTATTACCAGAGTGGCAAAGACCTTGGAATTTGTGCTTCGGACTATCAGACAAACCTGTCCTACAGTGTCCTTTAATGTGATTATTTCATTCCTTAAACCCAGGCTAATACAGAACGGTCTAATTTTGTAAGCCTTTTGGAAAACAGGAAGGGTGGGGGTTTAAAGAGCAAGAGAAGCCAACCCCGAGTGGTTTGTAGATACATTTCACTCTGATTTGTTGTGATTTTCTGTAACTCGACTTCAATTCCGTTGTTTAATTGCTTTAAGGCTGTCGATCTGAAAATCCGCCGGATGGGTCGTCTATAAAACACTAACTTCTCAACTTCAGAGGCCAGGTGGGAGGTTTCAACCCACTAAACATTCCACAGTAATTATACTACCAATTTCCAATCATCTATTCTTAGGATAAATGCCTACTCGTCTTTTTGCCATATCATGAACCAACCGATGGAAATTAAACCAAACCATCTACGGTCACCTCAGTGCAACCATCAATCAGCTCTGGAATTGTCTGCCAACTCCAAGCACCAAAGGATCTGGCCTCAAATGCTTCACTGCATGGTAAGGAGTGAAAACGTACTTAAGTCACATTTTCCACTTCAGAATTTTTTAATAATAATAGCTTATACTTCTTAAAACTTCTAAGTTCATGGAGTCATCCTAGCCCCTCATTCCCAGAAAAGGAAGGGGAGGGAGAGAATGATGCTCTTCTTGCTATAAATTATCCAAGAACTGGTATATCCCAGCAAAATATCTTCCAGCATAAACTGATCTTAAACTACTGTACTTTCAGAAGTAGACTACTCTGTATCATACCTCAAAGCAAATATAAACATGAAAAACGCCCAAACTCACAAGACTGCTGAAGATAAATTTCAGTTAAATATTTATTTTTCTCTTTTCTCCTCAACCTTTACTTTTTCTTGCCCCTGTTATTTCCAATTTTAAGGGGCCGCAGCAAAAAAACCCAACACATTTAAATAGGAGCTCGAAACTACACTTCATTATTTGTTTGGGGTTTTTTCTGGGAATGGAATTATTTCTTCCACTAATTCCAGATATAAGTTACTGAAGCCCATTCTCAGCATCCTGATTTACTGCTGGTGATGTCACAGTTGATAAGACCGTTCATAAACACTGGGGAAATAATGAGCAGAAAAGCTTCATTCAGAGCATCAACTCCTTGTCACTGTATAATTTTTCCACCTTTTTAAACAAGTAACACATCATTGGTTTAAATCAAAAATAAATAAACCCCCCCAAAGTCACTCCTACCTCAGGTTTCCTCCCACCCTTGCTGCATTTAGCACAGCAATAAACAGCACGCCGAAGCCTTTGTGAAGTCATCCCTCAGGACAGCGACAGATGAAGCCATTAGAAATTCTAAATATAGTCTTTTAGATATAAAAAATTAAACAATGGTTATACAGTATTATTATTAGTATGCATATTCTTACAAATCAATACTGACTTGGAACCAAAAAATAGCTGTACAAGTATATAGTTAACGAGAGAGCTTCTGGTAAGTGGGTATTTTTAATCCACAACAGGACAGCCAGAAAAAGTACCTTCTGAAATGTGAGAAAACTCAGAGTAATGAAACCGAGGTGATCAGTGTCATACCTAGCAGACACTGTTGAGGAGAATAAACACTTGTCATTTATTAGCCCACACTTAACCACACATCTCTTCTACTCTATGGCTAAATGGAAACCACATAGTTATAATGCAGCAGCTATTATTTAGCTCCTACATCTCAAATTAGTTTAAAATGTAGTCATAGAGGTTCAGGCCTGTGAAAATACCACAGGCATTAGCTGACGTGGATTTCTTCATTGTTTCCTGCACGTAACGGGATCTCCAATGAAGAGACTGCAAAGGATCCATCAAAGGATGGATCCAAGCAGAGTGGCAAGGTGATTCATCATCTTTCTGGAGTAATAAAAGAAAGGTTTATGAGCAGGACAGAAGGCCCCTAACCAGCTGATAAGGAATTTTCTGCCAGCAATTCCACTGCTTACACAGCATTACATCTGCCTTAGTTTCATGCAATGAATAATGAAGGTGCGTACGCGAGAACTGAGAACTTCTGGGCTGCTGCTGGTTTACAGAAGATGCTTCAGAAGATAGGAGGAACGTGTCCTCACACCAGCTGAGCTTTCCATTGGGTTTTACAGCACAGTAACTCTGTGAACCACCAACACACGCATAGACCTGGCCTCTTCGAGTCCAAACAGACACCAGCCTTCTGTACCTGGAAAGGTTGCACAGCTGTTCCTCACCCTATAGGTGGTAAATGGCAACATCCATTCTCCTCCGCAAAGTATGGTGGAGAAAAGAAAACCAGAAATCCCTATCTATCCCCAGAAGGACACCTGTGGCAGTGTGAGAGCAGCTACACACACCCCTAGACACCACAACTGAAACTTCTGAAGCGGTCACAGGGAAAGTCTGTGTCACACTGATTCTGGCCCAGCATTTACAAAACTGGGAAGTTTCAGCATCTTTCCTATCCCCTGCCCACCACTTGTCTTCTCAGCCTACTTGTGGCTTCATCGGGTAAGATAAAGGTCTCAAGCTCTTGCCCTTGGTGCTGCTCAGCAGAGAGATTCGGCCGTCTGCGACCGGCATGTACCCACTAGCCCAGTGACAGCAAGCCCGACACAAACAAAAAACAATGATGATAGAAAAAAATAAAAGCTTTTAAGTGATTCTGCATCAAAACCTTTCAAGAAGCTTCTCTCAGGAAGGGTTTAAAATCAATAGAACAGTGCTCTTGCTGTAATTACTCATTGACAGGACAGGACAGAAGCACAGGCTGCAGTGGGAAGAGAGGTAGAAGGCCAAATTCATTCCTGGTGTAAGCAAAGAGGCTGTACAGAGGATGGCAAAAAACCATAACCTCTCCTTACGTGTCTGAAACTGACTCACAATGCTCAAAATTACTGCTGCTGATCACTCAGACGAGACCGTGGTGAGATTCAGGCACCTAAATTAATAAATAAAGACAGCGAAAACTTGAAATGCACCATTTATTCACTTTGAAATTTAATTATTCTTTTAAGGAACAGTTGCAGCCTTAATGGGATATTTTCAATTAAATCAAATGGTTTCTGAAGTTCTTGCAAATGCTCCATTTTTCTGATATAATGCATTTACAGCTGAGGGAAGCCTCCACTTACAAGGTTACAGCTCTCCTCTTTGTCAGAGTTAATAGCAACTCCTGCCGCCAACATTGAAGCTGCCAGTCAGACAGACATTTGCTATAAACATCTTCATTTCTTTTTATTTCTGCAGACACCTTTAAACGGCACCACCTCTCAATTCATAAGCCACATTAGCGCTGCTGCCATCGCGCAACATCTCTCTCGACAGTCTCCCATAAAACTAAATGCCCATTTAGCAGCTTACAAACCTTACGGCAATGGGTTTATTTTCCCTCTTTATTGCCACGGAGCAAGTGAGAACAGCAGAATACTACAGCCCTGTGTAACACGGCTTCTCTGTCAAGCCAGTGGCATCTAGACTCTCTGGAAGATGAAGTAAACCACTTATTTTTATATATATACATATATATATACACACACAGATAGATAGATAGATATGACAGTTTTGTGAGCTACGAGGCAAAGAACCACTGCACACAGACTTCTAAAATCAGGAGAGCTCTACTTGCCAAGGGTTAACCTGTTCGCACGCCAGGGCCTAAGCCTTTCTCTTGCTTAAGGACTGTTTAATTATGTATACCAAGTGCAATAGCTCCGGCAGGAAACATTAAAACAGACTCTCACAGCCTAACACAAGGACATTGAACCAGAACACTGCAAGGCTACAGATCAACGTCTCCCACGTTCATGTGTGTATCATAAGAACCAGGGTAGGAATGTCACTGCCCAAGAAAATAAGTTAAAATATATATGTCTATCTCTGAAGGGTCGCTGTTACACGCTGGAGCGAGGCTTGAAAACAGCTCTCATGTGAAACAGGATTATCTATTCCTGAACATCTCATGAAGTGTTTAAAAAGCGCTCGAATGTGTTTGAAGTACCAAAGAGAGTGTGCAGCGTGTACACCGAGTGATATTTTTTCACTTGCATGGAAATAATAAGATCCTTTAACTTAAAATTGATTTTCATGGGGAACAAAAGCCCTCAGAGCCAACCATTTAGGATGCTTCACGGCACCCCTCATCATTTATTCCATCAGCAGTTTGTCCTCAATACATAATGATGAAGAATACATTTTCAAACACTCTCAGCATAACCCACAAGTGATAGAGGACATTCTTGTGTTACGTATTTTTATTTCTGCAGTATAATAGCAGACTCCTTCGACCAAGCCACCTGAATCCTGCCCATCTTGTCCAGCCCCACCAAGACTGTTTTTAACATTCAAAGTTTCGATAGTTAATGTCTATGGATGTGTGGGGAAAGCCCTTCCACACACCAACAAAATCCAAACCCATCACCTGTAGTTAAAAGCAAGACAACGCACAATCCGTCTCCAGGAGAAAGCCCAAACCAGCTCACTCTTCCTAAGAAACACCTAAATATGCCACAGTAGAGGAATGCACAGCAATGGCACATGTGGAGGCAGTCTCCAGAAGGAAACTTCGCTCCTTCTCCATCCTCAGAGAGGACCCAAGCCTCGCAAAGCCTCTACAGCACAGCATCATTACCCTGAACTCGGTGTACAGCACTACTACGTTCTGGCTGATGCTGCAAGCCCTGGATGATGCTGGGAAATCAGCAATTACGTGGCACTGCTTTTCTCACTCGGGCTGCTCTGAGTTCTGGAGCATTTTTTCTTTTACAAGTGCTGCAGCAACACATTTGCACCAAGCTGAAACAATCACTTATATAAACGTGTGAGATGAATGCACAGAAGATACCAAAATTATTTCTGGACTGTTTTTCTATTCTAGACAAAATTTGGTTAAAGAAGATGAAACTCTCTGTAAATTAATAGAAAGAAGAAAGAATTTATATGGTGATGCAATCAAATAACAGGGGGAAAAAAACACAAATGACAAAATATTGTACCAAAAGCAAAATAGGTGCATAAAGGAAAGTCATTCTTCCTGTGTCCCTTTTACCACCTTTCAGCAGAAAAGCCAAGCAGCTCAAGATAAAGACCTCCTTTTTTCCACCCTTTCTACCCATCACATTAAATTTCAGAAAGAGAGGAAGCATCTACAATTTCATTTTACAAGCCCTCTGGAAAAATAAGATAGATTTCTCAAGCAACAGGAACTCTTCAAGTCTCTTTCATATCTTTTCTCTCGCAAATAGATGCCTTCAGGGAGTTCCCTTGCTCCCCTTTTAAGCCCAAGTACTGATTAAAAAATCAGGAACTCCAGGCTGACAAGCAGCAGATTCCCAGAAGCCCAGGGTGTATTAACATGAAACTCGCCAGCAAGGTCTCAGAACTTTCCAGCCCAGTTATTTAATTTTCTTGAATTTAAGGTGAAACTGTGACAACCAGAACACATGCACTAAGTGGACAGTAATGTGCGCCGGGTACTTGGAGTAACCTTCCCTAGGCTCCGTTAGCTCCCGACTAAGAGCTGCATTTTCCAAACCCTGTTCACTGCAGGGATTCTATTAAAAATTAAAGCAACAAAAATATAAACCGCTGCACAGAGCCAGTGTAAAAATTACAGTAATGAAGCACGCGTGCTCATTTAGTGCAACTTTTCAATGAACATTAAATAAATTCCAAAAAGCAAGCTAGTGGCAAAGCAGCAAAATCCTTGCATGGTCTTTCTCTCCATCACTTTGCAGTTTACTGTAGCTGGTCTGCTCTTTTTTTGAGCACCATTTCAGACCTTCACCAGCAACTTGGAGTTGACCAAGCCCCTCAATTCCCAGCACACGTTCATTTCAACTGGAGTTTTCTCCTTCTGAACATCCAAGCAGTGTAGGTTGCTGGCATTTACAATCACAGAAAGCAAAAAAATCAGCACTCTGTACATCAAAAGTTGTAGAAATTATAGCTGGACTTCACCTGTGCCTCACCAGAGACTGGAAGTTGCATTACTGGACCACACCAGCCCCTCA
>WEIS01058127.1:0-39450 GCA_013389965.1 Todus mexicanus
CCCCAACTCATCTCCATCAGGACACCACGCACTTTCTCAAACTCTTCCCACCTGTTAGAAGGGATATTATCCCGACAGAACGAAAGAGAATTGCATACTGCACAAACAGGGCACAGTTAAATAACGCTCGAGTGTAAACAAGATAGGATGGAAACACTTCTAAAAAAAAAAAATAATCCCAGTGAGGTACAGCAAACACTTAATTTGCTCGTTGAGTCTTTTAAGTGCAACTGAAACGCTGCGTACTGCCCTTCTGCACAAAGATCTCTCCAGAATTAAGGGACGCTACGACGCTTATTCCCTTCAAGCTACACACCCATGCTGGAACTCATTAATATCGACTTGAACGCAAGTATCTGCGGGGGAAAATTAATTTACAGGGTTAATTAAAACCTTCGTAGTATTGAAAAGGAATGATAGTAAAGGGATCGACCATGGAAAAGGCGGTAATACACGCTTTTAAAAATACTTCCGATAATTCTAACACAAAACAGCAAGTATATTTTGAAAACTGCATAGAAACCCTGTCAATACAAAAAATCCCCCCTAGAATTACACAACTAAGCAATTTTAATCTAAATATTTTATGTGCTTTTCCTATAAAGGCCACTTGGACGTACAAATACAAAAAAATTTACATTTTTTCTTTTTCTTCCCCAAAATAAATTATTTGCTCCTCAATTAAAAATACTGAATATGGAAGCATAGCAACCCTCTCACACGGCAGCTGCTCATCGGTTCTTCCAAAGAAGAATATCTCCAAGTATTCCCAATGACTGAAAGAAATAAGTAACGCCTTCAGACTTTGTTCTGCCCAGCACTAGGAAAAAGCTGGGCTTAGCAATAGGACAGGCTGAGCCCCTCACACTCTTCGTGCCGGGGAGGGAACGAACAGACACAGACATCTGCAAGGAGATTTTCTGTTTGTCTCCCGTTTGAAATCCCTTTTTGAAATCGGAGAAATAAATCAAGGTTAACCTGAATTGAAGACAAACAAGAGGGTAAACGGAGTTAGGAGGGAGAAGCGGTACGAGGCAACAAGGTGGGTTGAGTAAATGACGAACGCAGGCAAACTACCCAGAAGAATGAAGGTAGAGGCGAGAAGACACGATCGACTGGTGGAGGAGAGCTACTCGCGGCATGTGGAGCCAGGGGAAACTGTGCGCCAGTTTTACTGGCATTTAACAGAGGGGAGAAGAGGAACAGAAGGAACAAACTTCACTGGAAAAACGACGCAACAGGAAGGAGAACAAAGAACCTTTACCAGCAGCCCCGACCACCTGGGCATTTATCCCTGAATTGCCACGGAAGCAGCGAAATCAACCCCAAACTCATGCAAGCGGTGGAAAAGACAACTTACTTGGACTGGATTTGAGACGTCACGGGTATTCTTTACCGTAAGCACCAGACCCACAACTGAACAACACAGAACATAAAAGCAAGACCTACCAGGAGGGGCACGGCAAACCCAAGATGCTTGACATGCTCTAGAGCAGAGGGATGCGAACATGGTGAAGTGGCCCCTCACTTACTCCAGCAGGGAAGCCGCAGGTGGGTTTACAGGACAAGCTCCAATCAACAACACGAGACCGACAGGAGGGACACACATGGACAGCACGTCACTCAGAGTCAAAACACCTAACGAACTGACAGGAGAGGTGGAGGAGGAAAACCAGTGAAGAAGAGTTGATTCGGATGCAAGATTCTGTGGCAGCCATTGAGTACAAGTTCTCCTAACCTTGGACCAAGGCCTGGGTTTGGAAGGACACAAGAGCCGTACATCTTCTGTATCACAAGGAATTCAGCTCTCTGGTGCGCGGTATTGCATAGTTTGATAGAGGCCAAAGAGCATTCATGTCTTTTTTCCCCTGTTTTTAACAGAAGTAACTCAACGTACTCAAGCGGAGCATTCCAAAGCCCGGCCTCACGCAGTTCACGGATTCATTTCTACAGCAACGCACAAAGATTTTGGGGTGGACACAAAAAGGCAAAAACTCCACTCCCACACAGAGCACAAAAAGACCCACAGAAAACACACACATACAAAGCCCGTAACAGTAAACACATCTGTAACACAGAAGTCGAAGCATGACAGCTGGCTGATGGGCATAAACTCCGCTGTCAAGCTGCATGCCAGCCACGGTAAACAAGACCAGGTGAGTGTTTCCACCACACCACATCAACTGTAATTTTTTTAGAAGAAGTGACAAAATATATTGACCATATCCCGGTAATTATCAAGATCTTAAGATCTGACAGAACGCTGAACCTGTACGAGAGCAGCAGCAACGTGGCATCATGCTGCAACACCCTCCGTCCGATCAGTTGGCTCATGGAATACAGGCATCACAACCAGATTAATTGATGTAGTTGTTATTTCATTCTCTTACACTGAAGCAGAGTATTTGTACAGTACAAAGTCACACTAAATATATTATTCATCATTCATATAGTATGTGTTTCTATTCTTTAGCCCGATCTTACAAGATTCACGGTCCTCAATAAACATGAAGGTAGAGCACCTAACGTGAAGAATTTTTCCTTTTTCCTGTTGAAGGCAAAACTAAAACAACCTCAGTTTGTAAGGCTCCCAACTTCAGATCATTAAACAGTGAGCATACAAACTGGGAAGCGGTTACACATTTTTGTTTGCTTAGTAAAAAAACTAAAAAAACTGAAAAAAAAAAAGAAAGAACAAAAGCAGAGAGGAAAACCAAGTGGCCAGGAGCTCCTCAGTTATTTAAGCCAATACTTGCTCTTCTACCCTGCAGAAATAGTTTCAGGGCATCCAATATTTCCAGATTTAGATACCATAAATGTACAATATTAGATCTCCTATAATGCTCAGCTCGTAAACGTTTACATCTCACCCTTTATGCAAGGGACAGAGTAGACTCATCCTGACCCGTGCTGTCAGGGCACAGCTGCAAAGCTCAGACTCTGTTGCACAGGTCTGACCACGAATGGTGCTGCTCCTTCAGCCCTCCCTAAAATAAGAGGACCAAGGATTTGCAAGCTCAGTAGGGTACTCCACGGTCCCTCATTTACTGGCTGTTTTTAACACAGTGCCACAGGTAATGCAGATACTCCTCACGAAGGCCACCAGCCCACGGTTCCTGGACAACGATGGTCTGGATGAGTTTGGATGGTCCAGAGGGTAGCACCCAATATGTGAAGCAAGAGAATGACAAGGCAGTCTCTGTGCTCTTCTCCAAAGGCTGAAGAGCTCTTCGATGAATAAGACTGAGAAATGCGGCATCACTGGGGCTGTGAAGTTTACAACACAGCAGTAACCTGATGTCTGCACATGGGATGAGTTCTAACATCAACCCCCTGATCCTTCCTGCTGCTTCGGACAGGGCAGCAGTACCATTTTTTTATGCCTTCCACAGAACGCAATGTTAAGTAACCAAATCCCTAAACTGAACTGATGATACAGATTAAACAAAAATAAAGAATGCACGATAAGGACAACAATGAAGTTCCTACACGAGACTCAGATTTAGCTCTCTACTCCACAGCTTGCCTCTACAAGAGCCTTCTCCTCAGATCTACCAAGCTGGCGTCCCTCTAGCGATGGCAGCCGTCAGTAGCTTCCACCCTTTCACCTCCTGACCACCCGCAGCACGGAGCGACCAGCCTCCTGGAACAAGGGCTGAGCAGATGAGCCCCGAGGCAAAACCCAGACTTGGCCCAACATCCAGATGCTCCGACAGCCACACGGGTCAGCGTGTCCCAGACACACACGGAGCAACCCACAGCCAGGTCCTGGGAGCGAGCCCAGGAAGATTAATATTTACGGAATAGCCACCACGATGCCAATAGAAAGCTCTGGAATTAACAGCCAATTGGTCCAGGCTGCAGAGACATGAATAGCTCCTTGTTATATCCCTACTATTTGTGCACGGCCAATAAAATGTTTGCTACACTTAATTCAACATTAATACGAGCTGCTACTTACAATTTTAGAGGAATGTCCCCCACGAAGCATTTTGTGGTTTTGCCTTTACAAAGAAAGAAAAAAAAGGCAGCATTTTCCCATTACGTTTTGCATTATTAAGGCCTTTGACAGTTCGGAAGCTGTCTTTATGAAAAGGGATGTTTTGTTTTGTTTTTTTTTAAAAGGACTCAATCCTCAAAAAAGAAACCCCCCAGAGAACAAACACGAGCTGATTATCAGCTTACGTTGGTACTTTAAGAAGTCAAGCACAGTGTAAGGAATTAAAAACGTCAAAATAGCACCTTTAGAAGCAGAAGAAAACACACTTCTTTTTTTTTTAATTCTTCAAGCTAAGCAAAACCCTGCGTACCTGAAGATCCCAAGAAAATGGAGAAATACATACCCTCAGGTACGGAACGTGGGTATTTATTTGGACAGTTTTTCCTCTGTAGGTAGGTAAAAGGGGAACTCCATAGGAAAAAAATCAAGATTAGACGTTACAACAAAATCCGTGAATCTCTCTGTTGAGATAATGCATCAAGTTCACAGATGAAACAGTGCAGAGGCAGAGAGAAAAACCACCTGATCCATCCTTAAAAGAGCTGTCTCTGCTATTTTTTTTTAAAACAGTTTTTTTTCCTATTTAAAAATTGTCAGGACAGTCGTTCAATTGCTCCTCTCATTTACAAGTATAAGAGTTACTTTCAAGTAATATAAATTTTTATTTACTTTCTAGAGCAGCTGGAGGTCAACCTTGGTCTTTTTGTACAGAAACATGAATTTAAAATGAAATTAAAGTAAACTGTCCTTGGACAACGGCATCGCTCTGCGCTGCTTCTTGTCTGCTTTTTAGTTTTTTTGTATTGAAGGACAAAATGCAATTTAAAACAAAACAAAACACAAAAAGGATTTGACAAAGTGCAAAGAAAAAAAATAAATGAGGTAGCCGGGAATAAGGGGCTTTTCCCCACGGACAAGGCGGTGGATTCCCAGACACAAGTAACGTGCACAGGGGAGAGGGCAACACAGATTCTACCTGTTACAGATGCTCAGGTGATTTCTAACCTGCTGACATTAGTTTTAGAAGCTAAAGAAAAGCAACTTCACCATGTGTTAAGCACTCTCCTCATATACGCGAGTGGAGTTAAAGGATGCAGAGATGTGCAAAAAGCCAGTGACAGAGAGATCGAGTCTGTGTGGCCGTCCTCCAGTCCAGAGGAGCGATTCCCAGTGACCATTGGCACAAACAATGTATTCAGAAGATTTGGGACGAGTGAAAGCAAAATCCTGTTACTAAGAGTGAAAGATAAACCACCTGAGACCGAAAAGCAGCAGCATGCATGGGGTATGCCCAGGAATCTGCATCTGCTGGTTTGACAGGGCTTTGGGGGTCAATTCTCAGCCGGCCACAGCCTCGAATCCTCTCTGGCACTCGACACGTTTGCATCTGGGCAACGTCCCAGCCATGTTCCCAAACACCGAGGGCAGCAAGGGGTGGCAATTACACGAGCTCTGTGCCAAAATTGCTTCTTGCACCATTGGACACACACAGCAAGGCCATCTGCGGTGTCAGGAGAACCTTGTTGTTTGACTGATACTTCTCTTCCCCTCTTAACACTGCAAAGCTACCTTCCAGAGTCCACCAGGCTACAACAGGATACAATAGAGTACTCACCAACCATTGCAAAACACAGTCTCAGACCCTTAAATGAAAAAGTTTCAGTTACAAGAAGTTAATCATTAGGCTTTGAAGTCAGGGAGGGGGAAATAAAAACAAAAAAGAAGCAAGCTTCCAATTGTCTTAGCAGCTGTTTCCCCAAGCAAACAAAAGCTAGAACAGATCCTGGTTTCTCTAAGCAATGCAGAAGAGTCCTTTGGACTAGTTTAGGGCTAATTCTGAAAGAGTTTGGAAGTATTCCTTAAGAGGGTACTCCTTGGCTTCCCTTCAGAAAGACACTTGAAGAAGAGCTTTAGAGAACGTCAGCCCTGTTCAATCTGACCACCCTGCCAGATCCCCCCCCACACCCCGATGTACTGGTTTACTTATCCTAATAACTAAGTAGACTTTGCTTTTTATGATCTAAAAATAGCAAAACAAGCTACAGGGATGACGCTGCTTTCCTGCTGTCATGTGTAAATGAATAAAACCGATGCTGCCCGGCCGAAGCTGTAGCATGTGAGACCACTGAGGCGAGAACCTCAAGAAGAGCCAGGGATGAGGTTTCTGCAACATGCTGCCTATTGCATACTGAAATCGAGACCTTCCAAACCAGCCCTTGCTTTCACCAGGTGCAATATTGTCCGGCAGGTTTTTGTCTGGTGGAGGTGGCAGCATGCTAACAGAACTCTGCACAGGCATTATCCTTGCCAGAGCAGCCCACTGCACAGGGTGCTTAAGGGTATCTTGCTGTTTCTGACTGGGTTTAGAACAACAGATGAAAGAAACCTGCCCTTGACAAAACCAGAGAGTGTCTCAGTATTAACTGAAAAGAAAGGAAGAAGGAAAAGCAAAAAAAAAAATAATTAGAGGGCATCAGGCAGCGATTTAAATGTACCTAGTATTAATAAATAAATGTTTCACTTTCATGTTTTATCAATAATATACTGTTACTTACCCTGGGGATGCTTCTTGCTATCCTAATATAGTAATGAGATCCATCAGCTTTTACAAGGACTCAGTGCAGCCTCATCTCATTATTAAAATCCAAGGGCATAGGTAGGCAACGGCATTGAGCGCGTTCATCTACTGATGTGCCCTGGCAGGTGCTCACATGGAACCCTGCAAAAACACTGAGCAACGGGATTTAGCCTTTTACATTGAAAAGCTCCAATCTTCCAGCTCACTCTTCAAGACATTTCAATAGATTATTTCAAATAATCTTTGAGTATTATTCTAAGCAAACCCTTTATGTATTCTAATTGTTTTTATAACTACGAAGCAGCCACCTAGAATAAGCAGTTTTTAAAAATAAGCTGAAGATTTTGTATCACCAACAAATTGATGACAATCACCTGACTGTAGCAGTTCATAGTTTAATTCTCCTGTTACCCTTAATAGTCTTTAGCAGGTGTTTATCTAGTTAGGCACTTTGCATGGTTCTAGTCCATTCTTTTAGCTTGCTTGTTAAGCAAAAATTTGAGAGAATTGGTTAGAGGAGTAAACAGCAGTTAGGTTAGAAAGTCACGCAGGGGCATGGCTGATCGGGGATGTCACCTTAAAGCCTGGCTGCAATCCTTCCTACAGTAAAGAATTTCCACAGGAAAAAACCCCAAACAACACTCAAAACTCATAGGGATGTTGGAGGGCCCAACATATCAATAAACTTCAGAGCACAGAGATGTGACCCCTGCAGCAAACGAGCGGTGCTTCACCAAATCTTACTGGCTTTCCAGCAGTATCTCCAAGTCAGCTTTTACTGGCTCACCTTCCTCATCTGAAGGCACCAGAGAGCTCTCCTGACTTCCCTTTCACAAGCAGCGTGCCACGGAAACGCCAGACCCTACTGACGCAGCTCTTGACTCCAATAACAAACAAGGAAGAGCAACAGAAAATGGCAAATGTCAAAAGGCTACGGCACTGACGCCCGGAGCGCAGGCCTGTACTCGCTCCCTAACGGCAAAAGGAAATACTCCAAGCTAAGATGGAAACAGTAGCTTCTAACTGCAAAACAAACATGGATAGAATGAACACACTTCCTACTCACCTGAAGAGGTTGTTGAAGTTCTCCAAAGAGTTAAGAGAACATAAACTCCAACTCTTGATGCTAACGCTAGAGGCAGAAAGGATCCGTACCCCAAATTAACTATAACTCCTCAGAAAGTGTCGCTGGGAGTGGCACCACAACACACCTCGGTTACAATCCTCAGGATGCCTGTGACCCTGGGTGTAAGTCATACTTCCCAAGACGCAGCCTTCCTTCTGCAGCTAAGATGAAACTCAAACAAATTACACTTTACCTAAATATTCATCATTTTAAACACTAAAACCTGTTGTCAGCTGCCATTTATTGTACACTCGCACGGCACTAGAGCTCTAGCGTCCACAGGCATCACGAGGAGTGATGGCTCAAGGCAGCTGTGAAGAGTAACACAAACCTCTAGAAGAGTATTAAATTAAAAAAAAAATAATAATTAATACATTTACAGCGTTTTAAATAGCATTTCTTTTTTTTAAAAAAAAGAAACCACTACTCCTTTTTTGGAACACAGTGAATTTTAAGCATCTCTGTGTTTTAATAGAACCGTTGAATTCTTGTTATATACAGAGGAACCCAGAAGTTTGGCACTTAGTAATGACTTGCATTTGTTATTGCATCCTGCGCTTTGCGTGGCACGCGCAAGTCACCAAACCCCTGGCAGGTTGTTACGGCCACAGCATTTATGGAACCAACTAGAGAAACTCCAGCTCAAACAGGGCAAAACGCTCCCTAAACCCCTCGCTTTTCTACTTGTGCATTTACACCAAGTCAATCAGGCACAAGAAATATTGCAAAAAGAGAAAATACGATGCCTGGCGTTTTCTGGGAGTTTCTAAAGCAAGGCAAGTGCTTCAGGAGCTTTGATGGAAGAGCTCCTATTTTCAGCAAGAACCCTGTCTCAGAAGGCAGGCTGTGCGACAGACAAGTTTTGTGCAGGCAAAAGCAAAGGGGATAGAGCCTGGCCACAGTTATTAGTCAGCTGATTTCATGAGTTTACCTCTGTTTTCAGATTCACCGCTATTCCTTTTGCGTAATCTCATATTACTTTGCCTTCGATTTAAAGATGAGGTATCCTCAAAGCTACAGAAAATCACTTGACCAGGAACAGTCAATACAGCATTTTCACACTAACTAAAACCTAAGGAATAGCTGACAAAACTATTTGAGGACAGACAGACCCTGCTGCGGTATAATAGAACAGCAGACTCTTCGAGATGTCTCCTTTTTAGGTTATAAAACCAGAATGAATGAGAATCTGAAATCCAACACTGACTCTTTAGGAACACGAGCATCTCTGAAGGCCAGGTTAAGAACAGAGACCAGGCCAGGTGTGTGTCTCCCTAAGAAACCCAAGAGATTCTTTTTGTGAGAACAACAGCACTCGACACCTTTGCTTGTGCAATCCCCACCTGCTGCGCGGAGCAGCCCCAAGACTACGCTCATAAAACAAGCGCAGAGGACACCGTTGTGTGCTTATGGCATTCTCTCTTTTTTTCCCCACTTATACACTCAAACTTTGGATTTTACCCTTAAGTTTCCCCCGAGTTTCCCCCCAAATATCCTGTGGCACACAGGTAAAGGAAGAGGAAACTTTTTCTGGAGGGGGAGGGAGGGGGAAATTGTGGTAAGAGGTGGAGTGAGGGGAGAAAAAAGCCACCGCTATTCCCATTTTCCACGACCCCTACCCCATACTTGGTGATTTTCTGATTACAAACAACGGCTGGGGTTTGTCCAGTCCCACAGCAGAGGAAAGGAAAGGATGCAGAGGCCCAACCTGTGACCCAAGCCTGCAACGTGACCCAGCCACTCCTCCTTTAGAACCCGGTTGAGCTTGACTCAAGACGCAACCAACCACCTAAGACCTGCACCCAAGGACCCAACCCTGCTCCAAGATATGGTAGGCACCAAGTCAACGGCACTCTTCAGCAATACAGACTTTGGTCTCAAAACATCAGCATTTCAAGGCTGGGATGAACTCACAACCCCAGAGAAGCACCTAGTTTGGTAAATCAGTAAGGAAGGTGCCTAAAATCCTGATGCTTGGAAGCCAGCAGACTGCACAGACAGCTGGCTACTAAAAGCATTCGGAAAGTCACCTGTGAGGGACCAGGCTGAGTTTGAGTGTCGATTCATGAGCTGGAAGGAATTAAGGCTACCGTGCCAAGCAAGGACAGCAAATTTCTGAACTGCCAAACCACCTAAAACCCCTGGATTGCAAACTGCACAAATTCATGAGTTGCTTCTCATCTGGTTCAGCCGTCATATGCAGGGGCACATGGCTGCCAGGAAGGCACAGCCAGCTGGGGTGGTGGCATGTACCAGCGAATCCAGTTCACTCTCCAGCTGTTCAAATGTTCAACACGCTCAGAAACGGGTGACCTCCCTCCACTCAGCACCTCTGGTACCACAGCCTCCCTCCTCAACTGAAGTTGCCCATCTCTTTGACAGAAGTCGGAGGTGAGCTATTGCCCTCTCACACAACATCACCTGTACGATCAGGCTCTCCCTGGAAAAAGGAGAGCCACGGCTTCAAAGCCTTGCTCCGAACTGGGAGGCAATTGAACCTGGTTATTGCACATCCCGAGAGATGCACTGGTCCCCAGGCTTGCAGATCAGAACTGGACACAAGTCAGACTCTAGAAAATCCATCACTTCCCTCGTCCACACACCCCGGCCGGGGACCACCAACCACAGAGAAGTGACAGGAATACACCTGTGCTAACAGATTAAGTTTGTAACTGTTTCAGACGAAGAGGCTTAAACTTCTTGGTCAAATCTCTCCAAGTGCATTCGCAACACGCTCCAATTACCAGCTGATTTTTATATTTAAAAAAAAAAAAAGTAAGAAAACCTACTGTTAATCCTACTTTAAATGTAAACATTTGGTTCAATAACTTTAACTGCAAAACACTGCTAGAGTATAGATGATTTGGATTTATCATGTGCATTTATTACTTAGGTTTTCCGAACGCTGAATGCCCTCAAGTGTGCTGAGAAGCTACAGGGACTCAAGGAGATAGTAACTTGCAATATTCTGAATAAGAAGAATTTGGAAGTTTTCTAAGCCCCTTAGAAAACTGAGCTCAAAAGTGAAATAACTACTTAGGAACATTCATCACTTTTGAATGCGGGATCTTGGCACTTTGTCTAAGAAAAATAAAAATTGAACAATATAAGATCTTTTTAAAATGGGAAGTTTGACAGGTAAACTAACAGCACTTGATTTATTTCACAAGACAGCCAAGGATGGAAAGAGTGGTTCACATTTCTGTAGTAAAGCATTATATATAAATTTAAAATCTGAAGACATATATATATATATACACACACTGAGTTTACTGCAATGCATAAATATATAAACTTTTTTATATGCCAACTAATATAGGTCAGAAAATTGATGTATATAGTTCAAGTTTTGCACCACTTCAGCATTGTAAAAAAAACAACAACCAATCAACAATAAAATAAATAATGGCCAATGGATTGGCTGCTGCCCCTTCCCCCCACCCCTACCCTCACCCCTTTGCTCAGAATCAGAGTAATTCCAACCACACATCAGTGCTGTGGAAGGACTGAGCAGAAGTACGTTTGAGAATGTCTTTTCAAGGAACATTTAGGGAAACAGAACTATCTTGTACTAGCCCGGGACTGTATTTCAGCATATCTAAGATGACTCAATAAAGATGACGAAGGTTTATGCGAACACAACTGAGGGCAGAGATCGGCTTGTCTGAGGTCCACAGAGTTGCAGAGTGGAAAGTATTGAATGCAGTCGTAATACTGGTTATATAAAGTCTCTTTTTCTGAGGGGTAGGAGGTCTTATTTCTATTTCCATCTCTCTCGTTTTATTCCTTTTAAATAAATACAGGTTACGTCCCACCCATCACAACAATAACGAAATCACAGGTTGAGGTAAAAGTGTTCTATCCAGCTGATCTTGACTGCGAACGGAATTCAATTCAATATCGCTACCGATGTGAACGAGATTTTAGTAAGAAATCAAATGCAAGATACTAAATTCTTCACTATAACCGCACAATAAAACCCAGCTTTCGAAGTCAGACAGCAGTAAACAAGACTGTACCTTAGCACGGAAATCATTAGTAAACCAACTTTTGATCCCAATTTAAAGCCGCTGTACAAATTTTCTTTAACTCTTAGTCCAAAAATCACCTTTTTCTGCAAGACAAATACATCCTTGTCATATTTCCCCTTTGTTCAGACAGATAAAATGCACCTTTCTATCATCCTCAGTCTTAAAAACCATTCTGAGTAATAAAAAAAAATTAAAAAAAAAACAAACAAAGAACACAATCTATTTTCTTGAATGTGTCAAGTTTTGTTGTCTTTTCCCAAAAGCAGCAATCATCACAAACCGTCCCAAGCGCCGCTTCCCTGTTCACTTCAAGGAAACGGCCACCGAAGCCCACCCAGAAAGGCACGCCGCTCAGCTGTACGCCAGTTCAGCAGCCTATTCCTTTCGCAACGTAGAAAAAAACCCTCAGTTTACTTCTCCGTAGTATACTGTATCCATTTCAGATTAGTCCATTTGAAATATATTAAAAAATATTTGTAGGAATGAAAAAAAAAACATTGCAAATGAATGAAAAAAACCGTTATGTACACACCTCCACCATTTTTTAGGCACAGACCTTAACTTTTGAGGAAGGACTAGAAATAAAAGGTGCAACCACCAACGTCTCCTACGGCATCACGGTCAAACCAGAGTCTTTGCGGTACACCAGGGAGGTTGGTTATCATATAGCTTCTGTGTATTAGAGCTATCCAGTCCAAGATAGCACACGTTTAGTCTTATCAGTTCCCCTCAGGGGAAATGCATCTTAAATCTTTTGTTTTGTTTTTTTTTTTGCTTCTCTTCTTAACTTTGCCAAAGGAATATGAATTCCCACCGGTTTCAGACACAAAAAAACTCCTTCAATAACATGGTTTAAGCTCCAATGGTTACAACTGAAGGTGTTTCTTTGATCCCCCCTTTTATTTTCCCCCCTCTCTTCTTTTTAATGTATACTTAAGTTATTTGTTCCCAAAACAAGAACTGAGACTCAAGCTTTTTAAGCATTTAAAACAAAAACAGTTACCATACCAAAGCACAGCATACAGTGTAAGTTTCAGCTGTAATTTCTCAGCTTTTCCTTTATATAGAGCTATATTATGGTGGACTGCGCAGAATTCTTCCAGTCTCCTCTCCACTGTCAGCACACGGATCACGGAGAAGGTACGCGAATGCGGAATAATCCTTGTTGAAGCTGCAGTCGAAAGAGCTTGCAGTTTGCGATCCGCAAAGCTGCGCAGCCGGTACGGCGGAGGTCCGAGGGGAATAGTGGCTTAGTGCGCTGCCAGGTTCCTGTGCTTCTTTTAAATTCTCTAACATAGTCATAATTCGTACCTGAATATGCACAAACACACACACACACACAAAAAAAAGATAAAATGCTTAAAGCATCCCATAGCTGTCACTTCATTTCACCTCTACTAAGGCAAATACGTGAACAAGAGCATGCACAGAAACACAAATCAATTTCTGGATGTATGGTTGAAATTGCTGTCAAAAGGAAATACTAAGACATTTCTTATCTACTCAAACACACCACATTTGGTATTTTTCCCTTTCAGATGTTGTAGAAAGCCCTGGTATGCACTCATATATGTGCACATGGCCAGGAAAGCCTGTGGTCTCCCAAAGGCTTTTTACGGTATGTGGCCAGAAGCTGAAAGCTGAGAGCTGAATATGTTTGTTAGCACACTTGTATTCGGCTGGGATTTAAAGCCAAGAGCCACTATTACATCCAGATGAACCACTGGATGATGGCCCCAAAATGCAGAACCACCTGATTAGCACTGCAGAGATGGGAGAAACAAGCTCAGGCACCAGGATTTTTTCTTATATTTAGACAAATGAACATGCTTTTAGTCTTGATCTCTTCTGATCTTCCAACTGCTAATCAAGCAACTGCTTATAGCACTGAATCTGTTCCTGAAGAGCTCCAATGTACAAAAGCAGCCTGTGCACTTCTGCACGTCCACCCTAATTCCCCTGAAGACAACTGTAACTTAACAGAACAGAGTCCCAGCCTTTTATTCTATGAAAAGTCTGTCTCATTAGTGCCACGTATTGGAAGAAGACAAGCAACAGGAGGCTATTAGTTCTAATTCTGACCTGTATCGAGATCTCCAATCACATATATACTGGCTCCAATGGGCACAGCTCCATACACGAAGGAAGAACTAGTTGGGATACAGAGATTCTGGTCATTTAGATAAATCCACCTGTAAAAATAATAATTAAAAAAAATGGTATGCAATTTTCGTTAAGCACATTAGAAGTATTCCAGGCGCTTCTTCAATTGCCATCTTGGAATCAAAAGCTGAGTGTACAAGTTAATTTGTCACGTAAAAACTGTTGGGAATATCACCTAGGTCAGGGCACTCTTGGGTTTTCCTATGTTCACTTTAAGCATATTCTCATTCCAGCACTACATCAGCCTGATCTTCCTACCAAGTAAAAAGAGCTTTCCGTGTTGAAACCCTTGGAAACCAGATAAGTTTGTCATCACCCACGTGGGACACTGGGTTATAAAGATGTCCCATTTATCCAGAGTTGTCACCATCCTCTCTATGGTTCTGAGACAAATTTCTCCAAAAGGCTGCTGCTCTTTTGCCGATGCTGTCACAGCTACTATTTATAGACCCTGAAGACATACAAATCAATGTTATCTCAGGTGACTGTTCCTAGATATTTCATTAAGTAATTTACAGAGAACAGGGAAGCCTGAAAAACCTTTGAAAAGCATCCTACATATTTTCATGGCCACACCTGGTTCGTCTGAGCAAAAAAGTTAGGAAGTATCCTCACAGGTACTGCTGACCTTTAAAAATTCTGCATCATCTTAACTCCTGATTCAGAAGGAAGCCTCTCTTCTGGCACTGAAGGAGAGGCAGCTACGTATCAATTATCTTGGAGAGAGAGATCAATTTTTAAAGGCCAAAGGAAAGGATTAGCTGTCCAGTATTTTGCCTGTGCTATATGCTGAAGGATTACAACTCCGAGAAAACAAGGGAATGGTTTGTAGCTGTCACAGAGGATGACGGATGAACTCAGAACAGAGAAAAGGAGAAGTCCTCTACAGTGATTCAGAAACTCTGGTACAGAGCAAAACACTTTGCACCATACGGCATTAGCTTCCCTTTCTTACTGTGGGAAGAGGGCACAGTCAGTATTTTCACAACTTTTAGCAGCAAGTTACCTAGAATTATGAAAACTGAGCAAGTTTCAGAAAGATGCAGGAGGAAGACTACCATTTTTTGATCACACTTCCCCTTCCTCCCCCTTTTTTTTTATTAAGAATAAATACATGACCATGTTGAAGAAGTGAAACAACCCAGCAAAATTAGGTATTTCATCTATCTACCGGTCAAATCTGAGCTTGGAAAACACGTGCGTGAACTTCAGGGGTTTGTCTGCACTAGATATTCAAAGTTTTGGGGTTTAAATCGAAACACCTCACAACTGTGTGCCGTGTGGGACCCAAGCATTTTCCTACGGCACATCACAAAAGGACAACATTAAATTATCTGTAGCTGCTTGTGAAAATTCCTTCTCAACCTTTCTCAACTCACATACTTAAAAAAACAGGCACAACTTTTCAGGAACACTTACAGCAGCTTTAGCAGTTAAAACGAGGCAGGAACAAAGACAGGAAGGGCAAGGGGTCGCGTTTCATCAGAATTTGACTAAGCTCCAGCGCACTGTGGGTTGTGCCTTCTGTTTGAACGGTATGGAAAAAACACCACGACTAAAAATTCAGTCTTCAGGAATCTGACAACGCTCCTTGGAATAGAACTCTTGCGTACTTCCCCGAGATGGCTCTGCTCAAACTGAACCCGAGGGTAGCAGGGAGGAAGGCATGTACTCCGAAACTGAAATATGCTTCCACTCACATTTTTAAAAGCGGAAGGAATCCTGATTTTTTTTTTTCCCCCCAGTCTTCAAGTGACGTAAACAAAACAATCCATCCAAATTGCTGTAACTAACAAGCAGGATGGTAACTGTTTCATTTGCAAGTGGGAATAAAATAAAGATGCGATACAGGACCAGCATGTTCCAGACACGTCACCTCAAGCTCACACCAGCTGAGAAAGGAAGCCTACAAGTGAATGGAAATCTTCTCTCCATGTTCCTCTCACCTGACAGTGCTGCCAGCGAGCCAGTTTGCTCACTACATTTGCATAAGCACTTGCTTTTAATGAAATCCCTGCACACTGAATGGAAGAATCCTCCTAATTACACATACTATGTTGCAGCAATATTCAGTTCACTACTTACTGCTGAAAGCATTTTCTTACTGTTACGATGTCTCGGCAGCAAAAAAGAGTATTTTTGGGGAGCTCTTACCAAGTACCGCTTCTGAAGAAGAATCTCCCATTTTTCTCCCTGTTAACACCTGCAAATTTTGATAATATTTTTGGCCCAGGAGCTCGTGAAAAGAAGAAAGCCTATCCCAGTTAGAGACGCTTGGAGGAAAGGCAGCAGTGGCTGTATTTGAGGACAGAGCTCCACCAGCAGCTCTCATGAAGAATCCTAAAGTAACTTTGTGCTCTGTTAAATATTTCCAAATACCCACACTGAAAAGAACAGAACAACAGTGGGCACAGACATCGTCCAATTCTCCACACACCTGCAAGATGCAAGAATGCATATTATAGATTATGAACTCTGTGGAAGGAAAGACTGACCCATCAAGGTCTTTAATACACAGTTAAGATTTCCTGCTTTTTATGGAATACACCAACACCGGATCATCGAGTGATGATCATCTCCCTCTGTCACATTTTTCAAATCCAGTTTTAGCTTGATCGATATTTTAAAGAGCAGGATGCGATGTACACAGAGCTCAATCTATAGCCTTTGAAAAAAAAATCTACATCCTGAGAAAACCTGCAGTCTGACGTATGTATTTTCTGTCCTTGGTTCACTTAAACTCACTCATGCACAGGACTCTAAAGACAGGCTGGTAAAAGATCCATGAACTGAAAAATCTCAGTTACAAAAGTGCTTCAAATATGAGAATTATTTTCTGCATTATCCTGTCTGCATTTCAATGCGTACGCTGGTATTCTGTCTCACTTCATTTCTTTTATGACTTGTTTATACAGTATAACTTAACAGGAGTCTCAGTGTTTATTTTTTTGCTAGTATGAAGATCTCAGCACATCCCTGGTCTTTAGAAAAGTCTGCGGCACAGTTAAGAATAACAATTTTGAAAGACTGTGCACTGTGAGTTATTGTGGAGTAAGTTACTGTCAAAGTAAGCATTATAAAACAAGTTAAGCTTCAGTCCTTTAATCCAATTCAACTCAGAATTATGCTGGTTTATATCAATTAATGTTTATATACTGATGTAAGTACATACTTAAGACATACACACTAAGTAAAACCAGATGCTCATGGACTCTGGATGCCTGGGATGATGCTAAATCCTCAGGTGAGCTGAGGCACACATGAAAAATAATGCAGATCACACACATGTGACTTACTGCACAGCACTGCAAACCAACAGCAGCTGATGGCTGAACTCAACAGTACAAAAAATTCTTTCCATTGAAAAAAGGAAGCGAACATGATGGAGTTCCGCACTTAACAAAAACAGCTGGAGAAGTCTGCAGCAGACGAAGTATGCAATACTGAAACGTAGCTCTTAAAAAAACAGCATGAATTTTGGTTTGAGACTGCTAGAATTTATACACTGCTTTGGACCCACTGCTGCTAAATGACCTTCCAAACATATTCCTCCTTTCCACAACTCTCTCTTACTCAACGCTTCTGGACTCCTGTCAATAGTACACACATACACGGTCAATGGGTTACTTCACCTTTGACAATTCCAGTATTATTCCTTCACTGGAATAATTATTTTTTTTTTAAATGGAGTCTGAAAGTGCTCATATCCTTCATGACAACTTCATGAAGCTGCTGATTTGAAGGGAACTAATCATCTTAACTAGTTTCAGAAACTATTTCTAAAGGAAATAAACACACTTTTGGATTATAAATTCATCATCTTGTAGCAACTGCATAATGTTTAAGATGAAGAATCAGTCTTTGTATATAATCACACCAACTATGTGCTAAGGAACTGGGAGACATCTCGTCCACCTGTGGCAAAAATCTACGGCACCATTGATGCCTTTTACTCCTGAGTAAAGATGTACAGCAAAGCGCGTGATACCCAGCACAAGTGGAATTGATTAACAGATCAAACACGTGCTCCAGTATTTAGCATAAAATTTTCACAGACTTAAGCATATTAATTCAGCATTCTCCTTCACTCAAAATTAAAGGGATTTTCATTTGTTTTCTGCTATTTCTGAATCAGCCCAGGAAACAACACCCTCATGTTTTCCAGAGAGTCTACTTGTCTTCATTTGGTATTCGTTTGGTATTTGTGGAACACTATTATAGTGAAATTATGATAATTTTCCAGATTCAATCTTACTTCAAAGAACATTACCAAACAACAAAGTTATTTTCTCTCAGTATTTGGCAAGCAGAAATATTTGCTAACTACATTTTGAAAGGAAGTCCTTTTATAGCTATTTTCTCTCTTTTCCACAAAGGGGCAGCTGCTCAGGTCTCACAGGCACTGCTTCGGTCACCCAAGAGGCTTCCATCACTTGCACCACCCTGAGGGTACCAAAATTCAGGGTAGAGGAACTGTTAAACCCCACGAGCTGGAGTGCTCCAACATATCGCAGTATCACTGCACCCTCTTCTGGCCAGTAACACCCCTTCTGCCTCCCAGGGCTGGAGCTGGGAGCCTTCCAAAACAGAGTACAAACCCCAGCGAGCAGCACTAGAAGCAGAAGAGCCCACTGTCCCTGACTTCACTGGCCCTCCATTTCCAAAGGAAAATCACACAACCTGTGAATTTCCTGCACTGCAAACACAAACTGATGCCGAATTAGATTTCTAAGCCCCATTCTGCGCAGTGCAGAGCGGCAAAGTCTGAGTATCTCAGCAGCTTTCAAGGCACACACCTCCACCAGCAGCTTGGTTACTTGCTGCTGCCTCAGCCTCCCCTGTCCCAGCACAGCCCTTGTGCTGCGCACACAACACGTGGGATGCTAGAACAAGACCTGAAGCAACTGGATTTGTATTGCAAATTTACTTGAATCCTCTAACACCTCTGGGATGCCACCAAGCAGAGACACAACCGCACACATTAGAAGCACTGGCAGGCAGGTGTCTGTGCTGCAGTCAGCAGGTGGCACCAGGCACTCACCTGCAGCACTTGGACTGGAGCCTCCCAGCTTTTTCAAACTCCACTCTGTGAAAGCTGAATCTGTACCAACCAGTGAAACTGGTTTACAGTCACTGGAGAGGAATCATGAGCTATTACACACCACCTTTTGAAGAACAGAATCAGAGTGGAAATATTTTGGGCAAATTAACTAAAAATAGCAAGCAGGAGACAAGGGAGCACTTCTCTCCAGAATTCTTTTCCTTTCAAAGACTTCTTGCCAGAAAGTTAATCAGCTTTTAGCACTTTCCCACATCCCCATAAGGACTAGAAAACCCTAGAGTGCATCAGCAGCAATGGACTTTTTCTTATCTGTCTGCTTCCTACAACCACTTTAAAGAACATTTTTTTTCTCCAGTTTTATTTGATTATAGCGAGTTTAGACCACTTTGAACACCACAGAAGACCTCCTTGTACAGAAATTAAAAGTCTCTTTAAATCCACATCTTGCAAGAAAATTATATGATGAACTTGCATCTCCTCTTCTATTTTTATGTGCTTTTATACAGGTCACCGTAGTAAATTGGTCTTGATCTTGTAACACAGACAGATTCATCTCCCCGCTGTCAACAAGCCTTGAAACATCTGACCGCAAAGTCTTTTTTCAATTTAGTTCATAAGAAAGAGAAGAATCTAATTTATAGTGATATGCAAGAATAAAACCCACAACACTGGAGGAACCAAAGCTTGTCAGTTATGGCTCAAGAATAAGGTGACTATACCCAAAATTCTTTCTAACGTAACATTTTGAGTAGCTACCACACATAGTAAGGTGGACTCCAACAGAGCCAAGAGATAACAACCAAAGTCGTCAGAAGCAGATTCAAAACAAACACAAGGAAATGAGCCATGTATGGTGTGTTGAGGTGGCTGTGGGATGCACAGCATCCATAGGGACTTTCCTATGGCAAAGGCTACACGGGTTCAAAAAGCCATCGGCTATAAATGCTTGGAACAAAAATGCATAAAGTTTCTTGTCTCTAGCTTAGGAGCTCCCTAATCTGCACATCCCTCAAGGTAGGACTGCGTCACGGCGTACTACCCTTGTACATACTTACAGTTCTCCACGGGCACTTGTCAGGAGCTAAGGCAGGGATCAGCAGAACCCTGCGCTTGGGGAAAGTGCAGAGTGCAGGGGAAGAACCAGGCAAACTACCTGTATGAGCGAGGGGTTTCTCCTGTCAGGGGCACTTGAGACAGATGTGGTGGCCCCAGAGCTTTAGGTTTGGTGTCTTAGAGGGACAAGCCACTGAAGCAGGTGGACCCTTGGTAACAGTCGTAAAAGGAAAAGCAACAGAGGTGGAGAGTACAGATCTAATATGCTTTGAAGTGCTGGAGCAAGGCAGTGGGGAACATACAGGTGAGTGTGTGTGGCACGTATTTTCTATATTAATAGTTGCACATAGTTACCTTTTAAACTCATCATGATAAAATTCAGATTTGCACGTCACCATCTCACTGGCTTGGCTGTCATCACGACTTCTGACCCCACCAAATACATAAAGCTCAGAGGCAACCCCACAAGCCACTGCCCCGAATCTGAGAATCCAAAAAGAATGAAAAAATAATAAACGTAACGTATCAAAACCATTTCATACAGCCTTCTGAAAAGTATCTTTTTTTTTTTTTACTTTTAAAAAAATTTACATACACATAGTCCCCCTTACATATTCAACAAGATTAGATGAATCGTGAATATGATTTGTAAGCACTTAATTCAGACCATGTAAAAGAACAAAATAGCGAAGTAATTTTCTTGGTCAAAATCCACAGTTCCATCTGAACTATGATTTCTGTTTTCATTTTACATCAAGGTAGTATTAATTTTAAGATCAGGAGTGTATTTCTACAAGATTCCTATTGACTATTTGGATGCTTATCTTTACCCAGCCACATGCAAACTACAGGCCAACATCATTCAGAAAGATACGGTGAAATTCACAGGGCCTCTGGCAGCCAACTCAGACAGGACTTCAGCAGAGAAAGGGCAGCTTCCTCTCAACAAGAGCGCGAACAAAGTCAGTTCCCTCCTTCCATTTTCACTCACCTCCTCTCTTTCAGGGGACAGATTGCTGTCCACTGCTGCGTCCTAGGGTCATAGCACTCAACAGATTCAAAGAGTTTTCCATAGGAGCCTCCACCCATTGCATAGATTTTCTTCTTCATAGCTGCATAGCAGCCAATCTTGGGGAAGAAAGAAAAAGTACATTTAAAATTATACACAAATGCACAGTATTGAACGCTCAAAACTAACTACACACACACACACGTGTGTACGTATTTGGGTCGCCTGTACCGCATGTCAAACAACGGTGTGCATAAAAATTCCCAGTCACAATTTTGTTTTGATATACGAGAAGGTACTCTCCCTCGTTTCATTTTGAGACTATCTGTTACAGCTTCTACTTGAAGCAAAAGGCTGACATACATATACATACATACAGGCATTAACTACTTAATGCTAAGTACTGAGATACATACGATGTTGTTCTTACCTTTCTAACCATGGTCAAGTCTGGCTGCTTGGTCCAGGTCCGGCTATAAATATCATAGCTCTCCATTGAGATTAGCTCCCTTTCACCATCCTCACCTCCCAGAATGTACAGGATTCCATCAATCTCTACCACACCAAAATTATGTCGTGCCTAAGGGATATCAAAGGCAACACTGTAAAACATAACTGCCATTGTGAATAAATCAAGACAATCTTTTTTTCCAGCATATCTGTCTGCAGGGTGATACGCGTATTATGCCTGGGTTTTGTTTTAACGGTGAAGTCCTAAACTCCAGAATAAGATTATTAATTTACTCAACTAAACAAAACAAAAGGTATTCAAAAAAGACAGAGCAGCAAAAGCCAAAGAGACCACACAGAAATCTAAGAGCCTGGCTGCATTTAAGTTTGCACAGTAGTGGTCTCCACAATGAAGCTGTTGCTTTCAGCTCTCTACAGCAGCAAAACTCAAGAACCATTATCTGTGAAAAGGCAGCTCTTCTATTTTGCATGTAAGAGCACAGCTACCCTCGGCCTCACAGCAAACAATGTTTTGTAAAGTCTTACTCATAGCAAGCAGGAAACTCCATGCATCTAACTACAAAAGTGGCCAAAACAACGGGCCTGTGCCAACCAGAGAGTGCAGTGAGGAAAATCCACTGGCAAACAGCGATTTCTTAATAAACACCCTGTGCTGATTTCTGAAGATAAAACCACAGGTATATTAAGGATATGTTTACAAATAATAAACTGTTACTTTTTGATGGAATGCAAATATGAAGAAGGAAGCATTAACTCAAACCAAACCTAAATATTATGTCTGTGCCAGCCAAGCTCTGTATGGTGGCCGCTTCTCTGTCCATCTTTTCTGCACAGTCCGATCTTTGTCCAGTTATGAATTCTTGTTTTAGAAGGCCAATATACGCAGAACGTTAAGTACACTATACGACTGATTCATTGTGAAATTCCTGAAATTTTGTAGCTCATCTTTACAGCCAGCTCTTCACTAACTGTTTAGTTTTTCCAGATCCTGCAGTCACTATCAGACCAAAAGTATACAAAGAGCAGTCAGTCTGCAGCGTGATTTTGAATGTTTTAAGATGTACGTGACTGGAGATTCAAAAGAAAATTTTGCGGCAGCAAAGTAACATTTTTCCAAAGTAAAAAACTTAAATCCCCGACAGTTAGGTAGTGATCTTGCCTCGTTCATTGGTGGTAAAGAACTCCATGAATTGGTATCTGGATCGTATTTCTCTCCAGAGCTTAGCGTTCCCTTGTTTTCATCCTGACCACCAAGCACAAACAAAAATCCTTCTGCAAAACAAAAACGTAACATGATCTTAAAAACAGGACTCACACCAGAATACTGCACAAGACAACGCGACTGGTGCTGTATCCTGGAATTCGCTAAGAGATTCAGACCAGCCACAGGCCAAGCTCTGGACTGGAGAAGGTAAAGCACCTACTTCTGTCTGGACTCAAGTTTACCCCTGCAGATACTCCTCAACATATTCAGTGATGCAGCAACTAGAATTTACTCGAAACAAGAAATAGTCCTGGAGAGACAACGTAGCAGATTCCCACAAAATGTTGCAGGAATAGTGATTTTAAGACACTCAGATGACAGGGATTTTCACAGAATCAGGTAATGTTTTGGGCAGACAAAGGGGAAGCATGAAATAACCCCAGTGCAGTCAATCTTAAAGAAAAAAGAATTATGGTAAGTTGTATCTCAGATTTTGAGGCACTGGTAAGTTTTCATAATGTTGACTTTACAAATACAAAGTTCCCCTTTACCTGCTGACAATACTCCATGATTGATCCTTGGAATACTCATAGGAGCAAGTTCAATCCAGAGCTGTCTATTGGGATCATAAAGAGGACACATACACCGCATCACTGAGGTTGGTTTCCGTGATCTGAACACAGGGCGGGGAGGGAACAAACAAAAACAGAAAGACAAGACAGAGTTTTACGAGTTCACTGTTAACAACTTGTGTCCAAGGCTTGCTTGTTCTTGTTCTACTGTATATTCATAAAGCATGGCATTTCCCTGGTAAGCAGAAGACCCCCAAACTGAGTTTTGTACGGACTGGAGTCATAAATAGCAGAAGCATTTCATTCGTACTGTATCTGCCTGTCACGTGTTTTGGGAAGGAACTTTGAACAGACTCCAAAGAACTGATAGAGAGTATTAGTGATGTCTGAGTAAAGCGATCCACAAACGGATGCACAAAATGTTATTTGAGTGTTTTATTACACTTCTATAAAGAGCAAACATCAAAGCGCTAAACTTACTGAAACAGGACAAAAGCCTTCCCTCTGATGCAAGGGGTACTCAAGAAAAGAAAGGGATTATTGTCTGGAACAGGACGCACTGATAATGACTGTTGTTTGGAACCACAGCTACTATAAACAAGCGGTTGAAGCACACATTCGTTATTTTTAAGATTTATTATAGATGCTATTCTGACCATTAGAAAGGTGCTTCTCCAACGCTCTGTGCTTATTTTGAGCAAAGGCACTATTAAAAAAAACCCCAAACAAACAAACAAAAAACCCCACCAAACAACCAGCCAAAACTTACTGAACAAGCAACGTGTCCTACTCTATGTCTATTACATGTTGAATGTCAGAAAACTACCACAAAATAACTATTTATTGCTGAATGATTCACAAAGGTATTTTAGGTGAGTCTGACTAACTTCAAACCAAGCTCAAATGTCAGTAATAAGCCCATGAGGTGCAGATATCCTCCCCACACTGTGTTTTCAGACATGCCAAGGATGCCAGGCACTTGTGTTGTTACCAGCCGTGACGACCTGTGGTGCCGCCTCGCCTCGTACTTACACTCGCTCTTCTCCACCAACAGTCACTATACACTCCGAGTAGCCCCGAGGCTTGAAGGAGGCCAGCATCGCCTCTCCCTGCTGCGGCGGCGTCAGGGGAATATTGTTGCATTCCTTGACGATCTCCCGTACCAGGGGTTCGCTCATCATCTGCTCACGTAAATACGCCGCATCTAAGCCCGAAACCCACACTGCTGACATGACGTCCTTCATGTGAACCTACAGAAAGAGATAAGTGTCAGAAAATCCCCCAGACTTCACAGAACAGCAGTTAAGACACGTGTACATACAGATGCTTCTGTGTTTATTGAAAACTTGAGAGTATTTTTTATATTTGAAAGTAGTAACAAAATTTACAACATAATAGCATTATTATGAAAGCGCATCAAGTTCTCGAAGTTTCTCTACAAAGGTGCTAATTGTTTTCTCTCTACAACAAGATTATAGCATTAAATGCCCCAAACATACTTTTTTTCTTAATTAAATGATACAGACAGCAGACAATATATCAACGCAGCTTTCACCCTTGTACTGCAATCCCACTGTCTGCATTTCAGGCACAATTCAACTAATTCTGTAAGTGCAAGATTAGCCCTGCAAGAAACGTATTTATTGTTATGTATCTATTCTGACCACTTAGAAGAAACACGATTTTGGCCACATTCAAAATATAAACACGTGGATGTCCTGACCTTTCTCGATTCCGAGTCATGAGAAATCCACCTAATCACCGCTTCAAAGACGTATCTTTCGTTGCCAACATTGAGCTTTTCCATCGACAGCACTTCTTTCAGTTTTTGAGGAGTCAGTTCCAAGAATTCCTCTGTGCTGCTGACATCTCGAAAGTGAGTTTCCAGATACTCTGAGGCAAGGTAGTGAACATGATGCAAACAATAGTGCAGTGCAAAGTCCCGAATACCAATACAGTTCTCAGCAGCTATGCAACCTTCTAAAAACTCACAGCAGAGAGTTTTTAAGTCTGTAAGCAGCAGGAGATCAGCTGCCTGTACCACATCTTGGATAGTTTCTTCATTTAGCCTGATCTGTAAGAATTAATTTAGAAGTTATAGCTACTATCACTCATTTGTTTCATGACATGTTCGCGTTCATTACACTCATTCTCAGTGGCTGAAAAATGGAGTATTTATGCCAGTCTAAGAATAACGAGAAATAGATATGACTACTACCCGTTTATAAATTAATGCAGGGATAGAAAGGCATTTGCTTGACAGAAGGTGTCAAGCAGAATTTTGCGCCTCAAGTAACCATAAAATTGCTCCTCTAATCTGGGAACCTAAAAGGGATTTTGCTGCAATGAGTAAGTAATTTTTTAAAACACATGTCTAAAAGAGAAGTTCAAGCTGCATCTGCATTTTCTTTTTCTGTTGAAAATTAAACTCGTTCAACAATCTCAATCTGGTTCTGAAGAAACTGGACGCGCCAAATTAAATTGTTGCTAAGGCTCCTGGCACACATATCGAAGGGCACCAGCTGGCACCAGCAAGAGGCCAGTGATGTGTGTGTATTTTAAAGGAGGTTACTGAAGGCAGCCACAAATTTTAATACCAGCATCTGACACAGACTCTTTTAGAGTACTCCCCTATGGCATGAGAAGAGCAGAGACAACCCCTGCAGAGCCTACTGCCTCTACTTCAACACACAGCCCCAGTGTGATACATTGCTTTGCAGTCGTTTTATCACGAAGCTTTAAACCTCAATAGGTTTATCTTTCAGGATAGCCGTGTTAATACCCAGGTTATTTGGCCCAATATAGTTCAATTGCCATCTATGATCTTTTAACACCATACCTGCCCACTGAAGATGTAATCTAGTATCTCTTTCATGATATCAACAGATATCCCTTCGAGCTCGATCTTGTACGTTGAGCCATCATCCTTTGGGGGATTATAATTCAATTTTGTTCTACAGGACAGGAAAAGAAAAAGAAGCTCATTAGCTGGACATTGTTTGCTCTCAGCTTTCTTAAGAAGCAAACGCTACCTGTGGATCACTTGAGCTGTAACAGAGATGTTAAAACTACAATATAATGTGAACATTTTCCCCTCAAATTCGTATGAGAAGGACATACGTATGGTCTCTAGTACTTTATACATCTCATCATATTTTCCACAAATACGTTAGTCGTGCAAACGAGCCATGGCATCAAAGAGCCAAGGTAATTTTTTTTCCCCAGCTCATTCATCACAAGCATTCAAAAACATCACTCAGAACTTCAAACAGAACGGCAGCTCTGCTGACAGATGAAACACGAGAATTTGCTTCAATAAAGGCGGAAAAAAAAACCCCAAACCAAAACAGAAAACACTTTTATCTAGAAAAGAATAATTACAGTGAGCAGATGCGATCAGAATATACACTGGTAGCACAAATATTTGGACTGCATTAGCATTTTGTGTAGTTTATGATGTTATCAGCCTAATGCTATGCCTGGCTGTAACTGAGCTCCATGCTCACAGTTGTAGGGAACAGCTCATGTGCTGCTCAGCCGAGCTTTAAATATTCATTCCCATCAGCGGACACTTCACTTACGAGCAATTTCTTTCAAAATACCAGGAGCAGTTTGATGTGCCTTTGAACACAATGAAGGAGGACTGGGGGAAAAGATGAAATACGAATAATAATAATACAGCAGACAGCTTTTCTTTCCATCATCTGGTAGAACAAACACTTTTTCCAGGAAAGAGAACTTCTAAGTGTTCAAGAGGTAGCAGTGCCACCAGTCGAGCGGAAACCGCCACAAGTGCTAATAAAAGATCATTCTGAATATCTTTTTTCCACGCTTTATGCAATGAAGAATATATTAAGACCAGAAAACTAGTTTCACTACCTCTGAGTATATATAGATACCTACACCCAAATCGCAGCGCATTAGAATGCCTTTAAAACATTTTTATATTCATTTGAACATATTCTTCGCTAAAGTTAGTTTCCTAATATGAAAAGCTGTGGCTTTGCTGAGCTGGAAGTGTCCAGTCTGGTGCAGCCTTCTGCCATCCACACTCATACCACGTAAATACATAAATAGGACTTAGGTAAGAGCAGATTCTGCTTCACTTACTCATTTCAGAACAACCTCGTTTCTCACAAAGTAAGATGTAACTCACGCCAAATAAAATCCTGGTCTATAAGGAGCTATTTTTAAGGGTGAATAAGGATGGTAATTTTAGCCCTGAGGTTAATCATAGCTGTGGTCATTTTCACGTAGCTTTTCCATGCTGCAAGAGACCCATCGCCAGTGAGATAACGCTGCTCTCATGCATATGCACGACTGACTGAGGTCTGAAGCTTCCCTGTGTTGTACAGCACCTACCATGAGTTATAATGCAAATGGCGACAACAATACAGTATGGATTAGGAAATCATTTATTTCCTAACACTTGGAAAGAGATGAGAAGAATTAACCCTGTTCTCTAAACAGCGCATGTGACTCCCCATAAAGCCCATGCTGCAATAGCAGACGTGGATTTGCAGCTTGTCAGCTGAAAACTTCTAAACGAATACAACATCTATCTCAACTCACGCCATCCTTGTCCACGTGGAATGTGCATCCTCCATGCCTACAAGCTCTGAACAAAGGGAAGAGCTTTTACACACAGAGTAACGTAGTTTTGCAACTCTAACCCAAGGCATAGGTTTCTTTACACACGTTTTCAAATCTATCCAAACTTCCACAATTTTCATTACGTCGACTGCGCTCGAGTTTTGGATTTTTTGGTTCATAATCAAAGCTGTGTCTTGTTTCCTAGGCTGAAACCGTGTTTTCCTTTTAATTTAACATAAAAACTAGCAGTGTCTGACTTCCTTCACTACAAAAGAGAGAGAGTCAGATGGTATCTGATGGATCTCATACATATCAGGTACCTACGAGTAGCTGGCCTCGTCAAACACACAGCAGTATCCACACAGAACCTGGGCAGTCCAACACTTGGTGGGGCTTTACTAGGTAGATACGAGGCACGTAAACATGTTGTATGCCAGCACTAATGGAGAGATTAGGGAAAGGTCTAGCGCTATTTATCAGTATCTTTCATCTTAGCATCACCCATACACACCCAAGCTAAATCACCTCATTGCGTGGACTTTACACCGACTCCTCCTGGTAACAACCAAGTGTTGTTCAGAGCTTTTGGGTCTTAGTGGGCTACGTGTTCTAATTACTGGGTACCTTATCAGGCATCAGCAGTTGTTAACCCGAAAAGAAATAAACTAGCCACTGATGCAAGCCGAAAACACAAACTCAAAGCAGAAAAAAATACCACGGAGAACAAATCGATTGATTTCAAAGTTATAGATAGTGGTATCCAGGTAAATATTCACCTTAAGCAAAGGCATCCCAGTTCAGACTGAGCTTTGTTCCTATCATCTGTCCTGAGACGCAGTAGTTACACATCTGTCACACAACTTAAATATGTTAATTAATAAACTACAAGGTTATTTATTTTGGTACAAAGATTTCTGAGCCATGACAGGAGAACCTTTCCAAACAGCAGCTGGAAGTGCTCCTTGCTGCTCGTGCCAAGTACTGCAGGACAGCTGCTGGGAAGAGGGGAGGCAAAAAATTAAGCAAGGATATATTATAACCAGGTTTAGGGTTGGAAAAGTTTAAGATCAAAAACTGCAAGTCTAATGTAGAAAGAAAGCTGAAGGAGGAGAAGAAAGTAGGAGGTATGTAAGCAGAAGGTAAGAAGCTGTGCTGCCTCTTGCGTCACCCAGCATCAGCTGGTACCTGCACCCACACCTTGCTAGCAAACCGAGGCCTGGGCATCCTCGTCACAACACACACAACAGAACAAGAAAGCTTCAGAACGTGTTTGTTCCCAGCTCAGAAAGACAGAGTGCACAGCACACAGTGAAACATTTAACCCTGGTCTTCTTACCACGTTTCGCTTTAGAAAGAAAGATTTCTAGCTATTCTTAAGCAGAGGTTTTCCAGTCTGTCAGCATCCCAGGCAGAAGGATCCTTGCTTTCCACCATGCCCTTCCTCACGATGATGACTTGTGTGGCAGAAAGCTGGCAGTGGCAATCAGCAACCCAAGGTGCAGAGACGTGCCCAGCTGCTTCTAACACACATGAGAGCTTCCTACTCCCAACATTTCTAATGACTTTAAAAGCATTCTAAGCTGCCAAACCACAGCAGAAAAGGGTGCCTCAGTCTTCCCTAGTTAGAGGAAAATCCAGAACATCAAGATTCAGAAGGAAATAAAACCCTGCACAGCCAACCCATTAGCTGGGAGCAGAGCAGAGCTGAGACGCACACAGAGCTGGGGGAAACAAATCAAGCCAACTTCGTCCTATTTTCTTCAGTAATTTAATTTTGAGCAGCTCAACTCCATACATGTTTTAAAACCATCTTTTCCATTTTTTACTTAAGAATATCATCCCTGTAAGTTGAAATGGCTTCCAGTAACATAAATAGTGCTCTATAAATGCACAGCATCCACCTCAACCTCTTGTACCCGGCCAGGAAGACTGCATGGCACATACTACACCTTGAGCAAGCGGCACAAGAACAACCGGGTTTATGTCGTGTTTTGATGTTGTGTGTCTGGGTGACAAATTTAGAATCCGCTCTTCCACATCACTTAAGGAATACAATCCTAATGAGTCATCTCAAATGACACTACGTAAGGCAGAATGAGGAAAAAAATCCAATAGCTGTCCTGTAGAGGTAAGCAACAATCTGAGCAAGGTAAACAGTTAAATGAAAACAAGGGCTTAAGAACAAATGTTGATATTGCCAGGAGTCAACTCCAATGTGATGGCGTAAACCAGACTCAAATAATTAAAAAAAGACGAGCTAACAGATAATTTTAAGAACTGTGGACAGTCAAATTTAAGATGGATCTTCCAAGTCACCTCTCATTTTAAAAGAGCGAAACAAAGCCAAGCACGGTCATGTTCCCAACCTCCCAGGCGAGTCCCTGTGAGAGCACTGTGGTGGGACAGCTAAGATGCACACGAGGCACAATGAGAAAGGGTCCCTGTCTCCGAGAACTTGCTTTTCCTACCTTTTACAGGTAACTGTTTCCAGGAGGAGGAATAACAATTTCCAAAACTCAACCAAACAAAACAACAAAGAATTAAAGCAAAGAACTCAGCTGCTGCCGACAACACTTGTTTTCCTGAGTCAGACCTAATTCTGTGGGAATATTTTTTATCTTTAAAACCTCTGCCTTATTTGTCAACTGTTATGAAAAGATAACTGATGTGTTTCTCTAACAGGGACTGCCAAGCCTGCACCTTTGTACATGAGAGCGCTCGAGACCACAACTCACCTCAAGCAGGTTTATAGTATTTACAGTGAACCACAATCAAGAAATCTGGGAAACAAAAGACAGACGCTTTGTTTTTGATGCTTTGCAATACAAAACTTTTACCCACTCTCACGTCACCGCGCTGCAAACAATGCGGGTTGCTGACCTACTTACACAGCTGGAGTGGGGTGTCAGGAACCCAACTGCAGGGAACAGGAGGGAAACACTTGGTCTTTCTGAAAGGAGCTGTCTTTCCAAACTAATGGTTTTGCTCCAGATGAACCATAAGGACGAGTCTATGCAAGCTTTGTCAATATTGCCACACTAGCAAACCAATGTTAGAGCAGCAAAGCCATCCTTCAAACCAAAGAGTAATAAATTTGAGGTTTAACGACATATCCTTTACCTGCACCAGTGTTTTGGCTTTCTCCACAGAGCACTAGCACTTTAAAATGGAGCTACACCTCCAACAAACGTTTCTGGCAAAAACAAGCACCAAACCTAAAACACGCTCACAAGGATGACTCAGTCCCAACAATGACAAGCAAGTACTTCGAGATTTTGCAGTCAGGACAAAACATAAAGATTCTGCTTTTGATAGAAACAAAGTCGATTCAGTCTCCTCCTGACCTGAGCTTTCTTATGTAGGTTTGAGTCTTTCAAGTATGAGCTTTCCAGGTTAAATTTAATTAAGTCCTACTTATGATTGACCATTTTAACAATGACGTATTTTCATTTGTCTGCCTTTATCCCTGCAACATTTTCTCTCATGAAGCCTGATCTTTTTGAGTGAAAAAAAAACCCTTAATAATCACATTATTAAACAGGTCAGACACGAAAACATGATGCAGCAATTCACTCCACCCACTGCCACCCTCCAAAAAGATATTTTACAACTAAATCAGGTTTTCTTTGAGGTCGCACCCTGGCCTTTAGCACCACACATAAAAGACAGTCTTCACCACACCCTGCAAAAGCTGCCAGCTCTCAGAGGATTTTGGCTCTGCCTCTCGTACGTCTCTCTTCTCAAGATTATCTGTAACTGCAACTTCAGCTCTCAAGGCAAAGTAGTCCACCAAGCACAAAAACCTGCACAAGTTGCTTTGCTTGGTTTAGGAGCAACAAACAACTACAAATAAACTTTCCAACAGACGGAAAAAACTAAATTAAGTCGGGCAAAATTGTAAGGCCTCCCCCCTCATAAGGAAGAGAACAAAGCAATTCCCTCAGCAGCAGCACCGGGGACACGTACAGGGCTCATGGGCTTCACTCAATTAAGTGCTTGTTTACCCCGAAAATTTGCAGTTCCTCTGACTCCACAGAGCTCATCCAGAGCTAGATTGTAATCAGAATTGGAAATCTACCCTCAACCAGCAGGTCTTGCCTAAACATGCGAGTTTGCCCTAAGTAGGCTGAACACACACTTGACAAACAGCCCCTGAGAATGGACCTGTGGAGCCTCCCAGCACACTAAGTACCTGCCATTACATTTGCCTTTGGGGTTTTTTTTAGCCAACTTGGAAATCAACCAGCCAACCTACCAGCTGAGCCTGCAAACAAGGCAAACACAAGCAATGCAGATGAGCTGGCTGCTGGACACCAGCGGTTCAGGCCGTGCACCTCGTACGCAGCATGAAGCGAGGCTTGGCCTCACCTGCGAGCGCAGTCAAGGAGACCTGGTTCAGTTTCCAGTTCATACGAGTTGAAAGTTCAGCTTTCTACTACACAGCAGCGACACACCTATGAGGCAGCAGCGTGGAACGAGGGCTCCCTTGGAAAAGCAAAAGACAACATTTCTGGAACAGAGTTTAAACTAAGAAATTAATGGTATCTTACTTGAAACACGTCCTATTACAAATTAATTTTGCTTTTAAAGTTATCAAAAATGCTTTTTTTTTGAGGGAACAGTCCAGTACCGTACCCACGCTGCTAAACTTACCACTAAATATACTTCAGAAAAGCAACACTGTGTAGTGTGTCTCTAATAATACAATTATTCCTATGCCTTACTAAAATCATTATCTGGAAAACACCAATGAACCTGCTGAGAGAAGCTGGTTGGATCAGGTTTTTATACCTCACTTATCCTTACAGCACATGGGAGAAATAAACAGCAGAGTCACATTTTCATAGTTGCTGGTTAAGTATGGAGTCAAACGGGCAAAATTACAAGTGCACGAGTGGTATCGTGGCACAGCTGGATGATGATAAGCACTGTGTTTCTTTGGGAGTCCAACTGAGGGAGCCATCAGAACTCTGGACACGCCAGCAGATAGAAAACAGAGATCTGCAAGACTATTACAGAAAGCGATGGCACAGGCAAGAGGAAAAAGGAACCAGGATTTCACAAGCACGTGAAGGAAGAGCCAAACGCCTGCAATTCTGATTGCTAACCGTGTCCATAAACAACAAGAGCAGCTTAAAAGTTGTTCAGGGGATGAAAACCAACATGCCTGAGGACATAAACCAGCCACTAACTACACAGTATGAAGAATGTATTTCCATGATAGGCAACAAGCAAATTTAGAGCTGTCCATAACGGTGATGGTTTTTGTTTTCTTGAAAATGTTAAGCAGTGGCACAGACAGAATATGGGTGACAAATGCAAGAGTGGAGACTCTTCTGTGTATAGATAACACCATGCTGGTACTCAGTACCAGGACAGAAAGCTGTGTACAATATATGGAACGAGAGGTCTGAACAGAGAGTGAAGAAGCAAATTCTTTAAAATCATTAGTTGCTTTTTATACTTGTCAGTCCACACAAGGAAGAAGTTCCTCTTGTAACTGCAGCTGAGACCAATGCAAATAGGTTCAAAGGAAAAAACCAACCAAAAAAATCAAAGCACGTATCAAAACCTCCAAACTCATCAACTCCAGACCTCTCTTCAGACACATCAGCACCTTTGGAGTAGTCCCATTCCAGACAAAAAAAAATATATTTGAGAGCAAGCAAGAAAAAATATTACCAATAAAAGTTCCTTTAACAATAAGTTTTGCCAAACAAGGCAATTAACACAGGTGTAAATGTAACCTTCAGTGTATAAATTAGCCAGACATCCCAAGCAGCTCCATCCTGCCACACCTCCTTCCACCCCAGCTCGCCTCTTACATCAGGCCCGCAGATGAACCGCGCGGCTCAACATACAAAGAAAGGACAAGAAATTTCATCTCGAGTTCTCCTGCGTAAACAAGGTGCTCTGATTTCCAGTCCTCCCTTTGCCTGACTTGTAGGAGCAGCCCAACTTTATTTTCTTACTATTTTGAGCTGGATAAAAGCCTTATTGCTTCCTCCCTTCAGGCCATCTTTAGTGGCTTGTTGGAGCAGGAATATAATTAACAACTCCCCATTCGAGCTTGGTATAGTGATTTTTAAATCCCTTTTTAAATTGTAAGATTTTAACATACTTTATGACTGTTGCCCCTCACCTACTCATGCAAACGTAACATGCATTTAGGCACTTCACCGGAGTTACACCAGGTAAAGAGTTTCCAGATAAGGCAACAATTTCGATTTGTTGCTTCTCAGAGGTGCAGAGTCTTTACAACTCAGTTATCACTAAAACCTCACAAGTGACATTTTAGTTTCTTTTTTTTTTTTTTTAAGACAAAACAATGCTTACTTTTAAAAACAGCTTTAAAAGTCTGGAAAGAAAGTCTGGCTTGATTTGTTGTGACTTCCTACCGCCAGGGCAGCCTGTAATGCTCCCGGGAGACGGCCAGAAACAAACATCTCATAAGAAACCTCAAAGGTGATACAGCTTTAGAGCTCTTCCTCATAAAGCAGCGACCACAACACTGCCCTGCACACCCAGAAACAAGCTCTGGCACAAGCACAGCGTGATTGAGCTAATCCAGAACTCGAGAGCACAGGGTCCTGACAACAAAACATCTCCCACCTTCGGCACTGGTCTGTATTTGTGACTTCAGGACTTGTCGCAAAGAGAACGGAGTTTTAAAACACTATAAACCATCTCTGTAAATGTCAACAAAAACCAATCAGGTATCAGGAGACGAGCAGCAGAAGCTACTGGCATGCACTGGCTTCCACCTTGCCTTGCTCTACAATATTTATCGTCTAACAGGTGTAGCAAAACCTGCCAAGTCGCACCTTTCCATCCAGTGCAGAGCGGACATCCCGTCCCCCTTTCCACACCAGCACTTCGGGATGCTCACAGACAGACAGACGGACACACACACAGGGCTGGTGCATCGGCAGACGGCCTTCTCACCATGACACAACAGCTCAAAATGTTCCAAGTGCCAGCACAAAGAGGAACGGACAGGAGCTCTGTGATGGGGACACGTCCCATCGCATCTCTGCAGAAGTCTATGTCAGCACTGGCAGAGCGGTTACGGTTCTGTGGCTCTGCAGGGTCTCACAAGGCCTGCAACGTTCTGGGGATGTCAGAAGGTTGAGAAGATGTAGATGCTGTCAGGTTATTTCCAACCAGGCTCCATATAGAATCATTTGGGTTGAAAAGACCTTTAAGATCATCTAGCCCAACCATTAAGGAGTGGGAGGGGAGCAGGATTTACAAGTAGTACAGCTATTTACAAGGAAATCGAAAATAACAGGAACTTTAGCTTACATTTTTATTTAGCTAAATATACGCTTATCTGGAAAAAGATGAAAACGTGGTTACTGGTCCATTACTAAGTTAGAAAAGCCTCGGGGAACAGTACAGAATACATACATGTGTCTGTGTGTGAAAACCAAAGACAAACCAAAACTTGCCGAGATAACAACAACGCTCTAATTTCATTTCATTTCATTTCAAAACCAGCAGCACAATCCCTGTGTAACACTTGAGTTCATCTAAGAATTCGAGTTGAAATATCCTCTTTGTTAAGGTAGCTCCCATACGCTCCCCATGACACAGGCAAGCAGACGGCAAGTGAGCAAAATATTAAAAGAGCTGCAAGTTTCAGCTGGCCAGGAACGACTCATGCCAGACAGAGACAGATCTGTTCGGATGAGAACATCTGCTGCTACCGCTGGGGATACCAGGAATACTTGGACCAAGTCTAGCCTATAAAAGGGTTGAGGATATATGCTTACGCCTAACTTCCCAGCGCAGGCATGGTTTATTCTGGTACAAGCACTCTTAGGCCAAAGTAATTTTCACCAGGCTCACAAACGAAATAAATTAAACCAGGGTAACAGAATTGTGTCTACAACAGGGCAATTGCCAGGACAAAACGGGCTAAAAAAGAAGTGGAGGCTTCTGGCTGATTTGTTGGAGAAGAGAAAAATCAAGAGCTAACCTGGCTCAAATTTAACTTCTCCTGGATGCACAGCAACGCCACTTTGAGCCAAACCACTCGTTGTCCTGTATCAGTTCCTTCCTGAGGAATCCTCCTTTTCTCAGGCTCAGGAACATACCGCAAGATGTTAGAGATATGCAGGAAGACTTCTGTGTTTTGTAAATGACAGGATTTGCTCCAGGGGTGCATGGAGGGATTAGATAAACCTGTACATATAAGGCAATTCTGGAGGAAATCACACAGCCACCCCAGACCTCACTGCCCTCAGAAAGCTACAAGCAGCTTGGCATTAAGAAGTTGAGGCAAGACCTCAAGAATCGAACTACCACAAAAATCAAAAGTCTTATTGGCCCCGCAGACTGAAAATTTATTCATGAAACAGGCTTTTATTTTTTCTCTGTACTTGCAAACATGGGACCCACGACACCAGCAATATTTCCGCATGTTTCTGTGTCCCCTTCACACTTTTTGACCTCTCCCTGTTGAAGCTGCCATTTTCGAGCTGCGTGGATAATCCAGTTGCCAAATAACTAGAGGGAAGCTACACCACTGTAATTTACAGGTGTCCTACTCACAACCAGTCAGCCAAACAGCTTCCATGCAAAACTAAAAAACAGGTAACGCTCCTGCTGTGGCTGCACACATCCTTCAGCACACGCAGACTCTGCTCACACCCAACCACCCCCTCAGAAAGTCCATGCCTACTTATTTTCCTACTCACACCCTAAACTAAGCATTTATGCAAACCCTACACAGCTCCTGAACTCACCCACCAACTTGCCCACAGCCACAATACATAATGGCACAGCCCAATACAGAAAACATGACACCAACTCACACTTCCACTGTTTCACCGCCAAGCGTGAATTTCACAAAACTACTCGTTTTTCCTCCAAATTTTACTTCTGAAATTAGTTCATGGATTGTTCTGAGCTTTGTATTTGAAATTTTCAAATGAGAGCGACCCAAAACAATCGTGATTCGGAGAGCGTAACAGCCTCTGGTACCAGAGCATGCTTTGGAATCATCTACCCTTAAAATACAAGGACATAAATTCCTGCGGTAACCTAAATCAATCATTTTATTTGAAAAAACCAACTCTCGAAATAAATGGGACTGGCATAGACTAGGGACAGGTTGGAGATTAATTTATATTCAAAGAGAGCCACTGAAACATGACTTTTGGCTGGAAATGTGTCGCTCCAACATTGGCAACCTACCTGCCCAGTTCTACCCAATGTGGAGACCAGCTGGACTAAGAGATGGATCCTGGAGTGGTCAAAAGAAGAGAGACTGGCAGCAGGTAAAAATTCAGCTCTGCAAAGGCAGGTAATACAAACGTGATTCTTAATGTGTGACACAAGAACTAGGTACGTGCATTTTTGGTTCCTTCCACCTTGCAAGCCCAAGGAGAAAAGATGAGCAAGCTTAAAGAAAACAACAGCCAAACAAACCATCAAACAATCGTATTTATACATGAATGCCTGTTAACCTACGTTCACACATAACTAATGAGCTCCTTCGTGGGATCTGAACCTGAACAACTTGGAGTTTAAAAAAGCCACAACCCTAATGACTACAAGTTTTGCTGCTAATGTAGCTCTGTCTGGCGCTTTTATTCCTCACGCACGCTTAACTCATGTTTCCCTGGTATATTCTTAAGAGCTCAACAAAATGCAACACTTAAAGGTGACTTTCTGTGAAAAGGAGCTTCTCCACAGACAAATTTACAGTTTCTTTTAATTGAGCAGTCTTTGTCACAGTAAAAATTGGCACACTTCCCATAAGCTTGTCTTGCTGTTACAGCAGAACTGCAGTTTTTCCAAGACTATGACCTCTTTCCACCTAGAGCAAACCTTCTGAAGCTTAAGTTTCAGACAAGACATACGGTCATCTAAAATACGATAACCAACAACCTAAAAAGCATTTGGACATTTTGAAGAGCGTTCGGTTAATGGTTCATTTTAATTTCACATCTTGGATCCTGTCTCTCACATAGTCTTCCAAAAACCACTTCTCAAGACAAGCAGTGAAAATAATTACTGGCAGTACACAGGCTCTGTGGTGTCTTTTTTGCAAGTTCTTGCTGATGTTCCTTCTCTGGGAATGTTATTTCATTTTATATCTCAGCTCTGCTACCTCAACCGTGCAAAGAACCGTTTATTTAAGTCTGCCCATGATCAGCACCCATTTAAATGTTCATCCCCAACTTCATATTCTATTTATTTTTATACTTGAGAATGTTGGTGTGCTACAATAGCCACCTAAAATACCACACTGCCTAAAAGTAGATGATAATACAACACTGAAGGAGGTTGTGGTTTTTTTGGAGAGCAGCAGACAGACACAAATAACACAGATTTTACGACAGCTTCAGGGGAAGCTACAACTGGAAGGAACGTCCAACAAAAAGACTGCTACAGACTTGGGATAATCCTGCGTTTAAGTGACACTGAAAGGTCTGCTCCCACATCACAGGCCAAGACAAAGTTAATGTCTTTGTTACCTGCACATGACAGGACTTAAAAGTAAGAACTCTTTGGAATTAACGGCTTGTACGTTTTGTTTACCATCTCTGACAGGCAGACACGCGCTATAAAAATCTTATGGCAGGTATATTCTTTTTACTTGACGTCACTGGACTCATCCTCACTGAGCGCGATGGAGAAGTTCAAACCGCTGTCAACGGCCGCAGCAGGACCTCTCAGGAAACGGCTTTCACTGAAAGCACAGCCCGGGAGAAGCTGTTTGCCAGGACACCTCAGAAACCATGACTGTGCTAACCCAGCTCGTCCTCTCCAGCACTCACTGTCAGGCTGCACATGCTGCTGGCACCCGCTGCCAAGAGCCGCCAGCTCTCCTGGCACCGCTGGCAATTTCCGAGTGATGTTCTTAGACACTGGCCGGGCACAAGGGAACAAGAGATGGGGAAGACAAACCAATACAGATTTTAATTTAAAAGCTGATGCACTTCAGAATCCATACCCACCACCTGGAGCACTGTCTTCCTAAGAGACATTAAGGACGGAAAAAAACCCGATCCTGAAGTGCTGACTCGGTACAGGCGAGGGACACGAGCCCCAGAATCAGGGAGGCAGCAGCAGCTTCAGCTCCTCAGCACAGGGGCTGGGGCCCAGCACCGCACACTTGGCTTTTCCTGCCTCGCTTGCTCCCTCCGGGCTCCCGGTGGCACCCAACTCGTCCGAGGCATTCCTAAATGTATGGCAAAGCTGCAAACAGCGGCAGCTCAATGCAGAGAGCACAGGAGGCTCCTGCTGCTGCTGCTGCTGCTCCTGCGCAGGGCCACGGGCGGAGCGGAGCTCAGGGGAGCTCCGGGGCCGGGTGGGCACCCCGGGCAGGGCAGGGCCGGGCCGGGCAGGTTCCCTCCGACCCCTGACTCCTGAATTCTCCGTCCTCAGCCCAGCCCAGCCCAACCCAACCTGCTCCTTACATAACGAGCACAGCCCGCACCGGCCCCCCCGGCTTCCCCCCGTCGCCCAGCGGGGCTGCGGGCCCGGGAGGCCTCCCCAGGGCGGCTGCGGGGCCTTTGCCTTGTTCCCCGGCCCTACCTGATGTAGGGGCTGGCGGCTGCCAGGATGTTCTTCTG
>WEIS01058132.1:782-24166 GCA_013389965.1 Todus mexicanus
CAGCAAAACCAACCAAAGTTCAGTGTCATTCCACCACTCCATGAGTTGGAAACTGAAACTTGGCCTTCACTACCAGACTGTCTCTCTGCTGGATCTTGCTCTAAGCCCTAGATTGCAAAGAACCAAATGGAAAGATGCCCTGCATTGTGGTTGTTCTGGTATTCAAACTATATTTGTTACAGATGACACTCGATGTAGGTTTGCTCACTAGGGACTGTGCCTTGGGTATGTCTCCAACCTGTACTTCTTTCAAAGGAAAAGACTTTGCTGCCTGGTCTTTAGACAAGGACAGTGTAGGTCAGGAATGCAGTGATGCTGTGATTTTATTGAAGGAGCAGCCTGCTGCACTCAGAGCAATGTGCAACTGGAGGAAGCTATACTCCAGTTTCAAGTCTATGAGAGTTGCAGTTGAGAGTCAGGAAGGACATAGGTGGCCCAGACATTTCTGATGGCAATTTTTTCCCAAAGATCAGCAGTAAGGAACAGATAGAAAATTTTAATTCAAGGTTCTTCTTCAGTCAATAGTTTGTATATATTTGTTTCTTGGGGAATTTATCCTAACAGCTCTAATCATGAGAAGAATGTCCCACTAAAACCAATTTTTAACATGTGGTTTCTGGTGGCTGTTGTACCTCTTGAGGTTTGTAGTGACCCATTGAGCAATGTGATGCAGTGTCATGAAATGAAAGCACCATGTTTGATTGTATTGAAAGAATTATCATGTGTAAAATGGCATAGTTACACATTCTTCTTAATACTGAGTAGGGCATATCTGTAGGAAATTCAAAATATCATGCTTCAAAAAATGCATGTTTGTCTCCCATGTAAATGATCGAAATAAAAGCTGAAAATAACCCAAGGTACAGTCACTGTGTTGGTGCTATGTCCATCAGCAAACAGATGATGTAAGGCCTTGAATGCAACATCTGTCTTCCTTTGAGGCTGGGAATGAGACTGAGTTAGCCCCTTAGTAGGACTAGCTCTGGTAGCTCGGTGAAAGCTTTGAACTTCTTGATGCAACTCCTTCCATGGAAGTCAGCATATAACTTATGCAAATAACCTGGTTGTACCTTTCTGCTGCAGCAGCCTTGTGGAAAGAAGATGGTTAATTTATACGTATTGCTGTCACTTGCAGCATTTTATGAGCTAAAAATCTCACAAATTACAGACACACACACACAGAGTTGCATTAAATGTAACATATGTAGTGAAGTGTTTTGGTGTCGCGTGTAAGTTTTTGATAGAATTTTTGTGTTCCACATGACAATACCAAATGCTCACTTCCACTGTGAAGTGGAATCTAATCCTCAGTCTTTCCGAAATTTTTGGAGTAATCTGCACATCCTACACAAACCTGCCCCGAGGAATATTTGGTTCCCAGTATAGAGGGTAACAACATCTGTTTATGACCATTGTGGTAAAGAGAAATTGCCATAAGAGTTTGGCAATGAGTTTTGAGTTTTCCCCATTAAGCTGATTCAGCAAAGCTTAAATGAAATGGCCTGTCTGAGCATGCCAAGGGGGCATGCTCATTTACTGCTCAGAGAGCTTGCAAAGTGTCTCTTTGTTTGTTTCCTCAATATCTCAACCCCAAAGCTTTCAGGACCATGACAAACAATACCTCATTATGTTTATGTAGAAGAAATTGAAATTACTGTGCATAGTTATCAGTCACTGGCATAACTATCAGTCACTGGCCAGGCCTCAGCTAAAAATGATTTTGGCTAAAGAAAACTTTGGAGTGAATGTATCCACCCTCTTGCTCCACAGTGCTGTGAAATCTCTGAGCCAGAGTCAGTGTATCACTTGTAGGACAGGATATGCCGGGACCCTTGCTGAGCCCACCCACATCGCAGCAGCCTTGCGGCTAGAAGATCCTCCAGCTTCCTCCACTTACTTAATCTTTCTCATATCATTATCCCCCTCAGAGTCAAGTTCCAAAAACAGTGCCCATCCTTTTCCTTTTCAAGTTGGTAATGTTCTTTTGTCCAGCGCATACACGCATGCACGCACACACACACACAAAATAGTTCCAGCTGTTGTGAATTATAGTACAGAAAAAACTTAAAAAAAGAAAAAAAGAGAAGGAAAAGTGAATGGAAGACCAGCACACAATCCAGAGAGTGAGGGAGTAAATGTTTCTCATTAGTGATTAGATCTTTCACATGTTTTCCTGCATACTTGTGTTCCTTGGTTAGTTCCTCACTCTAATTCAGCTTGGGCTGGACTGGAACCCTTACGGATCATTTTTTAAGAGCCTTTATCTTCTGTGAGGTCATCTTGGTTGCTTTTTTTGTTCGAAAATTGAACTTTGCAAGCTCTGATTTTGTCTGGAAAGGACATTTACGTCCGCATCTTTGGCCTGAACCTCAGGTTATCTTGGTTCATAGCAGCTACAATGCTTGTATTAAAGACAATCTTTCTAAGTCTCAAAGAAAAATGTAAATGATGTTTAAAAGTTACCTGAAACTTTCCTGGCCTAAATAGTATCAGTCCCAACTATTTTTTCTTGGGACAGATTCAGGTTTGTGTTAGGATATTTCATATGTAGGACAAATGTTTCTTTTCTGTAAGTATGTCAATTAATCAAGAGGTCAAAGAAATATTGTTCTTTGAGTATCCAAAAAGATTGCAGCTGCCAGGGAAAATAAATTCATCCTTATCTTGTTTGATTGTTTTACTCCTGCATGATGGCAAATTTTCTGATGCCATTGATCTGTTTGAAATGTGTTATGGATTTCTACATCTAATAATAAGCAGTCTAAGTGTTGAATACCATCTGGGATAGAAGCAGACTTGGTATACAGAGGAAAATATGCCATTCACAAAACATGAAATCCATGCCTAATGACAGTTGTTTGCAATTCTCCCATTATTTGTCCCCAGCCTTCAAACCAGTATTTTTGTTCATTGAAATATCTTATCTGACAAGTTGAGTTGTGCTGATGCTTAGGCAGTATAATGAACAGTAAAATAAAGCCAAGGTCTAGAAATGTATTAGAACTGTTGCCAAACTTTCCTGAGATAAAACTGCTAAAATTAACAAGTACATTGTTTTCCTCAAAAGCATTATCTATCCTGAAAATAAAGTTCAAGACAGTTGTGTTTAAACCTATAAGCTTGGGCCAATTTCTAATCCCATTTACACTGATGTAATTGACATCAGAAGTTGGCTCGTGATGTGCTTACACTACATGTCGGTGCTATTAGCAGTAACTACAATAGAACTAAGGGCAATTTTTAAAATAAATTCTACTTTACGTAATATCTCCGTAACAATGTCTCTTAGCAAGTGAGACATTTCTTCTTTCTGCATGAAAAAGTATAGCTCAAACTAACCCCCAGCCAGAAAGAAGCTAACAGATATTACAGTTGAATTTTTAAGTATTTAATTGGCTGCAGTTTTCCTTTGCAAGAAACATTGCACTGTCTGTAAGTAATTTTTGCTTCAACCACAAAGACTACATTGGTGCACAGAAAATTTCTTTCAGGAATGGTTAGTTAACCTAGCAATTTAAAACTGCTCTGAGTGCAGTGTGGGAACAGTAAATAACCTTGGTTTCTGCTTTTCTAAATCTGTTACAGGAAAGCTCCATGATCTGTTAACTCCTTGGTCTGTGTATAACACTGGGGTTTTGTGGAGACAAGACTGAGGGCTTCTCATGTCTCCTGTCAATGCCCCACTCCAAGCCTGGATAAAAATGCCAGGCAAGCAATGGACTTGGGAAATACATGCCAGAGGGTCCCAGCCTGCTTATGTGCAAACTGGTAATTTTTTGATGATATTGCAAATAAAAATTCTGGTACTTAGGAAAACAACATAATGTTTGAGGCTGAAGACCGTATACCCTGGGAAATCACACCTTTTTCAAATGCTACCCAGCTTGCTGTACAATTATTGTACCTGTCAGCTCACTGTTAGGCATCCAGCCACATCTCCAGTGGTATTGCAAGACAGTAAGCACAGGGTTCTGTAAATGCAAAAAGATTTGGCTTCTCTCAACATTTACATGCATTTAACTGTTCATGCACATTTCTGTGCACGCATTTGCCAATGGGCACAGCACAAAGCACCCCTGATGTTTCACTGGCAGAACTTCACACCATTCTTGCTCACTGGTTTTCATGAGGTCTCCTAGCCAAATGCCAGACATACTTGGCTCTGTTTTGTTGTGAGGTCTGATGAGATCATGGAAAGGAAAATGCCCTCAAGACATCACAATAGAAATTAACCAAAAGACTTCCTGTTGGGGAAATGCCTTTGCAGGCATGAATCAGATGTCAGAAACATGCAGACAGCAGAAAGTCCTTCCAATCCAGTGTCATATATGGATCATAATCAGCATGATAATCCCAATCTGGGTCTAAATCAGCACAGGCATGGAAAAGGACTTTTTTGAACTGAATGTGGATGTATGGGTTGGCAGAAAAGAGTCTTCGGCCTTCACTTTGAGTACACACGTTGTGTGCTGCCTGTGGGTTTATTTAATTTCATTTGTTGGGTTTTTTGTTGTTGTTTGTTTGCTTGTTTCATTTCATGCACACAAAGCTTTCATATGGAAATATCCATGACTAGTGTTTTCCCCTGTTGCTATTCAGCCAGATGGTAATCCTGTTATTAGACAGGAGTCATCAACCTGACAAATCATAACCTAGTGGTGATTGGAGGTGTCAAATCTCCTATTTGCATTGTTGCAGCACAGCATATCTAGACTCGAAGTCTTTAGAAACTTGGAAATTTCAGCTGGCAGGAAACAGCATGAGCTATTGCAAACTCAACCACAACCATTATTTTCTCTGTGTTGACTATCAAGCCATATGTATGGTCCTGAGTGCAGGGATCCCAAGCCCCAAGCAAGGACTCTGATACATACCACCATTTCTTTGACATATCTCTTTGGCTTCTCTGTGAAAAGCAGAACTTCCTCAGGAGCAAGCCTTAAAAGAACAAACTCACAGAATCACGCACGGAGGTACTTCTTTGACCTAACATACAAGTTGAGGTAGTCAAAAGAAGGATGCATACACACACACACACCCCCACCCCTTCTCCTGAGGGAAAGGATGAAAAGTGCTGACCCGCATGTGGCAGAGTTCGATCACATCACATAGCACAGGCAAGCCCAGCACGTGGGTACTGTGAGGGCAGTACAGCAGCCATCAAGAACAGAAGATAGTAAAATAGAGCAGCCGTTCTCGCACTTCATGGTTTTTCATGGTGACTGGAGAAATGTCCTGTTTGTGGGAAGGAGTGAGAACAACCTGCTGGTCTGTATATGCAGCCAAGTGCAAGACCTTGCCTTGTGGTAAGGCATGTATGTTACCGTTAGAGACCTCACTGACTCCCTTGAGAGTGGCCCTAGCCAAGCCATAGTCCCATGTGATGCTGAATGGGAGGATCTGGGATGCAGCATCAGGCTCAGCAGCTGAGCAGCATGGGCAAGCTGCCAGGAAGGGGCAGCAATAAAGGTAGGTGGGAGCACAGCATGGAAAAGGTCTGGTAGCAGCAGTGGTGCAGGAAGGGAAGGGATTTTGTGGAAAGTCTGAGAAACAGCATGGTGAGTGAAGAGAAGAGAGTTAGAAGTAAGACAAAGCTTGTGAGTGCAGAAGGTAGGACCTTCTCCTGCACTTGTGGTCTAAGGTAAAGAGAAGGAATGATGGCATGCATTGGTTGTCAGAGAGCAGAAGGTGAGGTGTGAATCTCCATAAATATATGCAAGCACCAACACCACCACAAGTAAGCCACAGCTGTAAAAAAGAGTATCTCCTGACTGCAGGAGGTAATTTGGGTGATGCGTTTAAAATCCCAACGTCCTGATTCCTGAACATTCAGAGGGATGAAAGAGGACATGTCCCTCACATCCTTCTTTGGGGAAAGCGGAGGTCAGCGCTCCTTGGCCTTTACAGAAAACCCCTGGATTAAAGGTGTACGGTTCATAAGGATTTCCCTTTCTCTATCAGGGACAAATATCACTTAATTTCTCTGCAAAAGCAAGGACTTCCAGTGCCCCTGTAGTAGCGCATTAGGCCCCTGGTCCAGCACACTGCTATACACAAGCGCCTGCCACTGCCTCCAGCCGTAAATATTGCCCAGCATTTCTTCCCCAGTGCTAATTAATGTGGGATGTGCATCCAGTCCTGCAAATTGGGAGCATATATCAACACGTATCCTGTTTCTCTGAGCAAAGCTGTTTTCTTTATCCCCAAAAGGACCAAGTAATCTGACAAGTTGAACGCTGGTCTGTTATTAAATACCTAACAGCTATATCCCGCTCCTATGGCCATCACACTGGCCCCAAAAGGCTTCAAATTTTCAATGGTACAAAAATATTCTGTTATTTCCCTCCGCTGACATAATGTCACTCAGCAACATCTGCAAAAACGTTGTAAGTCTGCAATGCAAAGCTAAGTCAGGATTGTCAAAACATGAAGTTTAAAGTTAAGACAATACTTTCCACTGTGAGTCTCACAGTGATGAGCCTGAATTTAAAAAAGCAGTGTGCATTATGAAGTTAACATTAAAAATCACAGCACCTTTCCAGTATTTTGGAAATCTGTCCATTTTGTAGGAGGCTTGTCCTTTTTTTTTTTTTTTTTTTTTGAGATCCAGTCCTTAGATTTAGAACAAAATGCTGCTTTTAATTAAATATTGAATGACAGGAATTGCGTTCACATGCAATTAACTGCTAACCCATGCAATTCAGTAAAGGAAGGTCTACTGTAGAAGTTCCAGTCATGCTGCTGCAAATTGCAAACACCTCACCTTTAATATTGCCATATTTTCATGAATATAGCATGGTCTAATCATAGGAAATAAATCCTTCCTGAATGGCAGCAGCTTCCTCCATTGCTGCTGAAATTGCAATATCTAGTTCTGCCACTTTTGGCAAAACAGTTAAGCTTCTACAGAGATTTACAATGTGGAGGCACCAGCAAGCCCCACCACTGATTTTGTTATGATCTAATCAGATGAGATATTGCATATAGTGTCTTCAGATATACTGTCTGGAATACTGTGAAAAATACCTTTTTAAAAATTGTCCTCTATTTCTTACAATCTTCCTTTGACTCTCCTCTTCCCCATACTATTGTGCAAGACACGTCAAGACAACAACGGTGAACTGAAGTAAAAGAAACATCAGTCAAGGATTTGGCCAGTTGGCATATTTCTAAATAACAATGTATTTATTAGAAAGTGCAGTTTTTAAACCTATCGGATTGTGAATTGGGATAAAATTAAGTGAATGATTTTGAACAGAAATTGAGATTACAAAGAGAAGATCAGAAAAGTCAAGGCTTTTTGTTTTGACATTATTAAAATGAAACAGCTTTTTTCTTTCAAAAACTCATTTTGAAAGCCAGTAAAATTATTTTTAAAAGGTCTTATCTAATGAAAAGTAAATGAAATGCCTCATACTGGGTCAAATGAAATGTTTGTTTGATCCAAACTAGTTTTTTTCTGGATTATGTAGTTTTGCAACTATATCAACTAAGCAATTATTTAAACTGAAATAATCTTACTCTGATCTATAAAAGTATAGACCAAGACTAATTTCTTTAATACCCACCTAGTTACTTTGGAATAATATCAAAGTATCTGGACTAGTACCCAAAAATTTGATCAACATCAGAGCATAAAACGCAGTTTTTATGCTCTCTAGCTAAGGCAATGAAAAGGTAGTTATAATTAAATCCTTCCTTTAAGCAATATTTTCTTTTTACTGAACACTGTTTGAAAACAGGAAGATAGACGAGAAACAGGAACTGGAAATTATTACATCTCATGCAAGACTGATTGTTAAACAAATGCAAAATTCTGCTCGTTGTTAAGAGACCTGATGAAAACCTTCCTTCATTGATTCAAACAATCTGTACACCTTGGTTAAAGTTCAAGTGATGTGTATTGGTATTGTTGACACAGTGATAAGTGGTGTGCTGGGGTCCCTGTGGCTGTGTTGCAGGTTAGTAGAAGACACAGACTGGTGCTGGGCACAAATGTAATACAATAGGTGGCAGAATGACCCAAGCGGTGACCACAGGTAGAACTCAAGGCAATCTAGAGCTGGGCTGAGGGATGTGTCAAACTGCTGTCCCATTTGCTGCTATGGATTGCAGCTGACATCGCTTGAGCATCCCTTCCAACTCTGGCTAGACAGCTTTGTGTTTTGTTTTGGTGAGACATGCCTGGCCAAACCTCCCTTGCTGCCTCTGAAGCACAAAGGTTTTGGGCTCCTGTGGCAAGTTTCCCTGTGGCTCTAGCTCCTGCGGCAGCTCCCAAAAGCTCCTAAGCAACTGTGCTCCCTTGGCTGCTGTATGTTGTCCCTCTGACTGCATGGTGCTCATGCCATGCTTTTCATCCCAGATTTGGGAGCAGGAAAGGACTATTTTCAGAGTTGTAAGAGACTATGGATATGATTAAATAAAACAAGTGAAAAAACCCCATCAACGAAAAAGCATGGCTGACTATAAAGAGAAATGAACCTGATATCATGAAGAGCAAAGCAATAAGAATTGCAGAGAAAAATCTACCAGCGATCCTTCAACAGGACGTACCCAGGGTGCTCTTTGGGTCTTGTGCTTAGTTCGTACCTTATTGTTCAGCCTTTGCCCAATGTAAGCATAGCACCATCCTTTTTACTAGAGTCCTGGTACATTTTTTAAACCTGTGTTCTCTGGTTTGATACTTCAGAAATAGGCTCTCACAGTGCTGAACTTGAGGCTGTTGCGGCTAACATTGTCATTATGGCCCAGCGGCCACTCAAATGTCCCCAAGGGCTCCAAACTTCATGGCAGCCAGCTCTGCCATTACTGGTATTGAAATCAGGGGATGCAGCTTACATACTACTGTGTACAAGTAATAAGTGTTCAAAACAAGTCTTTGAAGCTCAAACACTGTGTGGTTTTATACTCATTTGCAGAGACACCTCTTTTGAAACTGCTAAGACCACTAAAACTTCTCTAAGACCACACACTTTATGAATATCATGGTACTATCTTGTGCAATATTGGAGAACCTTCAACATATTTTCCCTTGGCAGAGGGTCTCTCTCAAAAGAATTTCATGTCAAGACAGTGCTGAAGGGCAATGTTTGGATTACATATGTGATGTCATAGGCTGCAGTGATAACAATCATATTTGTGATATATATTGAAACAGGGAAATACTAGGAAATATTACACATACTGCATTCATCAGATGCATTGAGCTGCTTCAGAAGTGATTGGTACTGAAATACAGTTTCTCCTGGTGCCTAGCGTGGGGCTCATCAAATGCATTACTACGACCTGCCTTAACAGCGCCCTTAACAGCAATATTAATATGTAAAACAACACTTAAAAAAATACTCTGTGTGTGCAATTGAAGCCTGTCTTAAATGAAGCTTAGAGTGCGTAAATGTGAGGACTCATATTTATTCGCTTTGGGTAACTAAAGCAAGTTGAATTCTAGCTTCTGATATAAAAAAGAAAAATTGTCTTTATTAAATGATAATAAATCGCTGCTCTTGCTACATAATTATGTCTAGGAACTTTGTTTGCAACAAAGAAGAAACTAGAAGTAAATGCAACCTTTGAGATGACCACAGAAAACCCTCTAACCTCAGGAGATATTGCTAGCAGGCATCAAACCAGACATAAAGAATTACCAGCCCCTAGAAATTATGAACATCATTCCTCTGCTGTGAAAGCTGACCTCCAGTCTAAGAATTTCACCCAGAAATAGAATGAGTTTGAATTACTAATCACATTTAGGTTCCAGCAGTATAACTAGCCAGCTAATCCTATTATTCCCGTTTTTTTTTCCCCTCTCTTACGTATTGCTTTGGCATGGTGTATTGTCATGACAACCAGACAGAAGTTCCTCACTACAAATACACACTTTCTCCTTCCTTTAGAGGAAGAGAGCTTGAAAATGGTTTATTAAGTTTTGCACATTTTGGCAGAATGTGATAATCTGCTGCCCTGGTTGGCCCAAGGCCTGCCAAAGGCACTCACCCTCATTGATCTGATGATCCTCTGAAGAGGATGCACACTTTTTTTATACAGTCCTTCAACCTCAGAGGTTTGGTTTCTCTTGATACAAGCAGTGACTAAAGAGATTCTGAATCAATCATGAGCAATCTGATGGCCAGCTTCATCTCTTGACTTCCAGTTACTCTACTTCAGTCAGCTTTAAACAATTCCTCTCTGTTCCTAAGGTCCCTTACCTGGTGTTGCCATGCTAGGTTTAAAATCAGCTGTGGACTTCTGGCTCTTAAGCTTGCATGGTAAACTAGTCCCTTCAGTACTTCCTTGATACTACAAAGAATTCTAAATCTTGTTATTCATTTTCACTTCCTTTTCATTAGCAACGTTTCAGAGAGTATAGGCGGTCTTTTCTCTTGTGTCTTTTCTGCTGGTTACAGACATTCATCTTGGTTGAACTTTCTTGTATGTCACCTTCCCTACCTTTTCCTTCTCCCTTCTGCCCCCACCCCTTTTCTCCATGTTCTCCTCTGCCATTTACTGTCTGCGCTAATGAGGGGGGTGGCTTTTGGGAGGGACCTGAGTTGACCCTCCAACTCACTGGGACATATCAGGGTGTGTCATTCAGCTGCTAAGTGTTAAGTTTTACACAGAAGAGCTCAGGGTGCTCAGGCCAGATGGGAGCCTGGCAAGCCTCAGTGGGTCCCTCTGGCTGCAAGATTGCAGACCAGGACTCTGGGCTGCTCTGCAGGATAAACCTGTTGCAGAGTTTATATACAGACCCATCAGATCTGATGGCTGAAACTACAGGCGTTGGATGGGGTAGATGCTGCCTTGTGCCTGTGTCTTTATTGCAGCTTTAAGTAGTTTGTACAAAATCCAGTGTAAGTTTGGCTGGTTTCTCTGGGTTCCCTCACCCAGGGAGCTGATGAAGCCCACATCTGAGCACCCATGAGGTGACAACTGAAGGAGCAACTGTAGTCCCGGCCCTGAAGCCATTTTTCTAAAGCCGCATTCCTGGACAGGGAGAGAAGCTCCAGGGAGTCATGAGCTCCTCATGTTAGCTCCATCACATGTCCTGTGTGTCAAGATTTGCAACGCCTGTTCTGCTTGATCTGCAACTGGAGGTCAGTCTACTCCCACAATCAACACCAGTTTCTGAGCCCAGAGGTGCAGCTCCCTAAATTCTTTACAGTGCCTAATCCTTAAACTCTACCAAAAATTTCTGCAACATATGCCCTTTAAGTGCTGTATGGACCACAGGTGTCATGTCTTCTGTTAATCTGCATGTTTGGTCAACAGATGGTTGGATCACTGGTGGGTTCAGCAGAAGGGGCAGATGAAATTGCTTCCTAAGCAATGAGGAGCACACTAGCCTCTGCCTCTGACCTCTGATTCTCCTTGTTTGGGCCATGTGTCACATCATCCTCTTCTTTGACTCGGTCTCCAAGATTGCACAGCTCAGGAGAAACTGGGGATTAATTTTTTTCATGGAGGAGGATCAAGGAAGAGAAGGATCTGGAGTGGAGACCCAGACAAAAAGCAAGGGTGAGTGATACCTAGCAAGGCTGTGAAGGACCCAGGATTGTTATGTGGGATGCAGGTTGGAAAGCAGGTCATGGGATGGCTTCAGTGGGGCTGATGAAGTGGGCACAAAAGAGAGGGACAAGGTGGGCAGCAGAATTTTTGCAGACTGATGAGACAGGATTGTGTGCCAAGAGACACAAGAGCAGGAACTTCTAGCAATAAAGCTGGGAGAAGCTGTAATTTAAATCTAATGGATGTAGGGTTGGAGGCAAAGAAACATTAATGTCATTTTTCTAAATCCCGGACTAAGAACCAGATTCCTTGAGAAAGCCTTGGGATTAACTGATAGCACCACTCAAAATATGCAGACATAGCTTACATTTTTCTCAGGCTTTAACTACCTTAATATCCTGGATAATAGGAAGATGTCAGAAAAATTTAAACACCCAGAAGCCTTTGGAATTTGAAAAGCTTTCCCAGTACTTAATTACAGCTAGTTATTGAATCTGGGAAATGATTTCACTATAGGTTCTCACTTTTTTATTGTTATTTTCATCTGCTGTGCTCCATACCACAGTTCACACCACTCTCTGGGAGCCACAGGATCCCCTCTACTGGGTAAGACCAGTAAGTCCAGCATCTTAATTTTTACCAAATATTTCAAGGAAAGCATGTTCTTTTCTAGAAGTCTAGCATACTGGATCAGCTAGACCAGGCTTAGCTACAAGACATGGATGTCAAACCCCATGCCTGGCCTCTGCAACCTGAAGCTCTCCTACCCAATCAGAGCGAAGGACATTTCCAAATTAAGCAGTTTAGGATGTCCCTAGAAAACAGTTAACAAGTTGACCTCTAACTCTTTTGGGGGAGGAATGGGTCAGAAAATAACCAAAGCAACAGCCACCATTTTATGCCACATGATGCTTTTTCAATTAAATCAAAACACTTCAAGAAACTGTGTTTTTTTAAAATTCATAATACCCCTCCTCACTTCTCCTCTGTGGATGACAGAGTTCACTGGCCTGTGAGTCCCTGTACTCAGCTGTCTCTATTCTTTTGCGTATTTAGACCATGTGTGTCTTTGTCCTCTTCTTCCAGAAGCAGACTAGCTATACCACCCCTCTCTTTCCCAGCAAATGGTAGGAGGCCCATAGAGATGGTTTTTGCATTCAGGTATGAACAGGAGAGGTGTCAATATAGTATAATTCAATGGGTATAATTTAGGATGAAATGAATTGTGCCCTAGATTCCCTGGCTATAGATACTTAGATTGTGGTGACCACTTCAGACAAAGATGTCTACAAGATTTCCAGAGAAACCATACCCTGTAAAACAAGTTACTCTGAAAGTGTGTGGTTAGTTCAACAATCTCCTGAGAGAGGTCTTTTTCTGGTTTACTTTATATCAGCTCAAGGCATGCTGATAATAAATTTAAATACATTTTTAAATTAAAAAAAAACAAAATTCATGCAACATATGGCACAAGGTTGAATTAAACTGGTGCATATTCTTCTGTAGATAAGGTATGTGTTATGTTTGATCTGTTAATTATGAACAACTGGTTAGACTGAAGTAACCTTTTCCAATTCACAAAAATGTAACTGAGACATGCAAAGGAGTTCTCTTTTCTAAGACTGTCACAGTATCAATGCCAGTCTGTCCATGTGGGCAATGTTTATAAGTAATCAAAGATTTTCTCATGTTGTTTTTTCCCCTCTTTTTTGTCTTTTAAACTTTCTCACTTGATCTGGAGAAGTTCACCCCTCATATATTATTCACAGTTCAAAACTGGGGCCATGTCAGTTATCCCAGAAATGCCCCAGTCATGTCTGAGCTGGCACTTCTCTAGCTAGAAGGACAATGGAGAGCAGTCACTCTGGCCATAAATCCCATGCACAGACAACAGCTTAGAGAAAAGTCAGGGACTGAAGTATTTTAGAAAATGTTAAATGTTTTCTTTACAGACCACACTGGTGTCACAAGAGCTGCAGTTTCTGCAGACAAATCAAGCTTACTCAAGACTTAGGGAAGAGTATAGTAGTATTAGCCTCAAAGTTCGCAGAGTCTCCCTTGCTGTGATAGCTCAGGTCAAATTCAGGTGACTTGGCTATAAAATGAGAATGACTCACCTGATGAAACATATAAAAGGCGTTGATCTGTGTGAACTCCCACCTCAGTGTATTAAGTTCACAGAGCAGCACACAATAGCGAAGGGGTCTGAAAGGACCGTGCTCACAGAGTTACACAAATGTCCTCTCAAAGAGCAGGCTGCCAACTGGCTAAAACGTGAGAATTGTGCTGAAAGATCGAATTTTGAAAGCGACCTTCATCACCTGAGCCAGGCAGGCTGAGTCTGCTCTCCCTATGGCCACCCCAGAAGCTGCTCTCACCATCCTCTGCAAACAGTGAACACAAATTTCAGATTTCCCCTGTCCAAATTTCAACATTTTAATGCCTTCTGCTCCTCTGCAAACTCATAAGTAACAGATAGGGCTGTTCCAGGCATTCAGACTTGGAAAGCAGCAGCAGCAAGGAGCAGAGCTGGCAGTAGCATGATGAAAATCTTGACTGCACATTAGAGTTCTTATAAAAACTAACCTCTGGGGAATAACCTCATTATAAGTTACTATAGCCTCATTATCTTGCTATACGAGTTCAGTCTCTGTGTATTACCTCATTAGTTTCTTGTGTGCTACAAACTTGTTGTTTCTCTCGTTCTTTTGCCTTACACTCCAATTATAAGTGTTTTGATGTAGACTCTATCTTGTGAAGATGTTTGTCTGGAGGCATGAGCTCTGCAGCAGCAGCTTGGAAATGCTGCTGTACTACAGGCAGAAAAAAGCCATCCTGACCTTTCTGAGAAGTCCTGGGCTCTGGAGGTGCCTGGTCAAACTGTGAAGGGTTCCTTGCTGAGGTATGCAAGACAACTACAATATCACTTTCCATGACTGTAATTAGAGAGATGAGTAGAAATGCAAAATTTATTTTTGAGGGGAATACAACCTATTTTTTAATCTTCGACAAAAGAAGCACGTGTCTAAGGGGTTAAAGAGGGAAAGAAGGAACAGTATACAAGGAACCAAAGAGACAGTGAGAAACTTAGTGGAGGACTGACTCAGATTTCTTCTCAGAGGATTAAGAGAAGGACAGCTTCCCATCCTATTAAAAAAAATTACCATCATCACAATCCCACTGACAGTTTTTTGCTTTGAGGAATACGATCTGTAAAAATGAACATTGCACAAGGATAGCTTTTCTTCCTCTTCTTTTATCACTAGACACCTCAAGTAAACTAAGGCAAAGGGCATAGTCCATAGCTCAGTCTATATGGTGGTGTCTTTGCCTGGAAACATCTCTTTTATCCCCCAAAGCAAATCTATAAAAACAGACAGTCCTTGAGGGCAAGCAGTCCAGGAGATAGGCTTCCTGGAAAGGACATTTTTATTCTACTAATAATGATCATAAACACACTTATTCAATGCAAGGCTAAACGTGTCTTAATTTTCTCAAGATAACAGGTCTTAATTAAAGGGAAAAGCAAACTGAGCCAAAGAGTATGAAGAGCTGGTCTGCACACAGCCTGCTCAGCAGAGGAGCACTGCCAGCTCACCTGGAGGCACAGCAGGGACATGGCAGGGATCTGGCAGCGTGGACAGCCCAGACTCCATACAGCAGTAGGGGCATTCCCTTAATAAACATATTCCTCATATGACTAGGCCTACCTAAATGACATTTCAGAAAACACATGTACAATCTGTCACAGGCTAGAGCAAATACATACCAGCAGAGGGAATCAGGTAGAACTCAAAGGTGTGGGAAACTTTTACAAGCACCTTCATACTAGGTAGAGTTCATGACAGGAGGAAGAGATATGCTAAAAACTAATGATGGTCCTTTCCCTTATGGCTCCTTACTCAGGGGCATCTAGGCTGCAGTAAACTGAGAACTAGCCCATCAAGAAGGAGCAGAGAATATTAGTTCTTGAACTGGGCATTTTGTGCTTACTGTCACTGGCCAAGCAAGAAGCTAGAAAAGTCTCTCAAGTGTCACTGCTAGGGGTACCAAAGAATAGATTTCCATTTGAAAGTGTATTTATAATATCAGGCTATTGAAAAGACCTTGTGGCAGTGAAATCTAAATGTTTTATTAATGAAAGAACAGAAGATGCATAATCACAATAAAAGTGTCTGTTACCATGGGACAGGGAAATGGAAACACAATGGGCACTTGATGAGCAGCGATTAGTCTGGCTCCACAGACTATATGGGAAATGGAGAAAAAGAATGGATTGTATTAAAAGCCAAAATCAAAAGACACATTTGGGAAGCTTAGGTCAAAGAAATTAAGGATGGCTACACCAAAATGAGATGCTGTCTCTGTGAATCTATGGTTGAAGTGAAACTTTTAAGTACAAGTCATGTCTATAACCCTGTAATTACAGGGTGTCAGGCATTACAGGGATGCAAAGGGACCTTCTACTGAGCATTTTCTGACTCTGTGCAATTGTTCAACTGTATTGTTTTCTTAATACATTCCCAAAACCCTGTCCAGATAATCCCAACTCAGAAATCACTATGACTTTCACCACCCAGAGTGGGGGGACTTGGTAGCTGATGCAGAGCTCACTTGCCCCAAGTTTAGTCTCAAACAGTAGAGTGGCTGGCTGACTGTTCCAGGAGTGACTTGAGTACTTCTGAGTTCTCTCTGCCTGAAGTGGGACCTCCTGACCTAGCAACAGCCACAGAAGAAGCAAAGGCAAAGGAGATGGATGCAAAAGTGCTAACTAATACCTGGACCACACATGCTGGCACACCTGGGGAAATCCAAGCTAATTCTGCTGGTAAGGAGGTTCACAGAGAAGGACCTGGGAGTCCTGGTGTACAACAAGTTCACCAGGAGCCGATGGTGTGCTCTTGTAACCAAGAAGGTCAATAGTATTTCGGAATGCATTCACAAGAGTGTGACCAACAAGTCAAGAGAAGCTCTCCTATGCAACCTGCTCTAAATGAATCTGCTTTGAAAAGGTGGGTTGGACTAGATGATCTCCAGATGTCCCTTCCAACCCCTAACGTTCTCTGACTCTATTATTCTGTAAGACCATGAATATGGAAGAATAAACAAATACTGAAGCAAATACACTTCTTTGGAGAGTGAGATGATCACCAGCAGAGGAGCACAGCTAGGGGATCACAGACGCAGAAGCTCTAAGGAGCCTTCCTGATCATAGTGGACACAGTTCAGGGGTTGGATTGTCTCTTATCCTTTTGGTTAGTTACTCCTTCATCAGCCATGGATCATCTGCTGAGCTGTCACACTGGCTTTGGAGGAAAAATCATGGCAATACAAGGTCTTCTTTCAGGGCATACAGTGCTCCATTGTGGGGATAAAGAAACTACTAAAGACAAATGGAAAGAGACAGAATAGGTAATACCATCAATTGATAAAAAATGACTGTTAACTCTATATGGAATTGTAATTAAAGACAGCAGAGACATCATACTTGAAGTGATATGTAAAAATTACATAGAAAGGAACCCAGGAAGATAATTTGCCAAAGGAAAGGGACAGAGACATTTTACACTACTTCAAAGGAAAAGGCTGCTGAAGAAGATGTTAAATCTTTTTCACATGTACCAAGTACATAGTCAATTCAAGTGAAATTATCCATATCATCAGCACAGAGATAATTGTCCTTTCTCTCTAGGGCAACAGATTTGTTCAAGCTGCTTAGGAATTACCTCCCTCCCTGCTANTTCTCATTAACTTTGACTAAGAGTAGTAGAAAAAGAAGATATCCAAAGCCAATCTTTCAGTAGATATGTAGTGATAGAGTCATGCATAATAATGGGCCACACTTTACTGGGAATGACTGGGATTTTTTTAAATTGAATACACTCAATTATCACTACTGTGGTTAACAAAGTCTAACCAACAAAGCCATTACTGAAGCATGCACCAGATGCTAATTGATACAGCACTACTACATTTTACAGAGTACTGATTTGAGCATAGACTATCATCAATACTGGGCTAGAAACTGGCAATATATGCTTGATGAGAAAAACAAGTTTAGGTCAAGCAAACATAGATTTTTTATGATAAAAAACAAACAACAACAACAACAAAACCACAAGAAAATACAAAAGATAAGGACGCTCAATATAAAACTTCTGATTTAACTGCTAATGAAACACTTCATTTCAGAGTATTTAATCTCTGAAAAACTGTGTTTCTTTTTGAATTTCTTGTTTGAAAAAAGGTTTCTAATGAAAAGAATAATCAAGGAAACATCAAAGCAAAAATTTCTTCATCTCATTTTCTCAAGGACAACACAGAGCATCAACAGGATTTTTTTCTCCAAGAAACGAAAGTGCTCCTTCGTTAATTCACATGATCTAAATTCATCAAACTTTTCATCTCTCCAACACCTATTTTTAGAACAAATGTCCTATATGTAAAGGAAAAACCCTCCACTCTAGTTAACCCGTTCAGACATTTTGTCCAAAAGAAAACTGATAAATAGGGGCAACTCTCCATAAAACAAGTCATGTCAGAGAAGCTGTAGATATATATATATATCTTTGTAAAACAAGGGAAGGGACAACGAAGTTATCAGAATGCCCTGGAGGGAACGGCATCCACAGGAAGGAATAGGGCTGCAGACAGCAGCAGCAGGTTGGGAGCCACTGGAGGTGTGAATTCCCCCATGCTGGGTGAATTGCAGGCAAAGCCTTACTTCTCAGTGTCAGGGAGAAGATGCACATGGATGCAGCAGCAGCTATATTGCCTGCAGAGGCACCAGAGGCAATAGCTGTGTCAGGCGGAGAAAGCTGGTCCCCAGCTTTTGACTTTAGTGCTCTTCAAGAGCAGAGGCACTGCTGTATTTGTGCAGGTCCCTGGGAGATGATTGGTTATAAGCAAGAAGTCTGTGGTGGCTGTGGGATTTTATTTTTGTTGTGTTTGACTAGAAAAGTATGAGGGGAATTGCTAAAATGCAATTTGCAAATTAAAACTGGCTAATGCCAGGTTTTATCCAGAGATGCTTGCTGAGGAAAGCTGGTCAAAACTGGCCTCTGGAGCTCAGTGAATGGTTTCCTCATCTCCATATGATGCATGGTCCATTCACCCCTGTCCTGAGACCCTCCTTTTCTCCTCAATGGTAGGCAGACAGAAGCAGGGCAGATCTAACATCAAGTCTCCTGCAAATCCAGGGGAAATACTGGGATTCACAGGGACATGCAAGGTCCACTTATCCTCCTGTGCTCAGGTGGATCTCCACAGGCTCAAGATCTGGTGCTGGTGTTTCATATTACATATGAGGACTATTTTCATCCTCCTCAGGAAGTCTTCATTCTCAGCATGCTGGTTACAGACCCATTGGGAGTAAGTAGTGTAAGCTGATCTCTGAGCTCTCCGTGCCGGCAATGCTTAATCACCACCCACTCTAAAAGGAACCATCTGACATCAAGATTTGGATGATAAGAATATGGGACACATTAGTCATGGAAGAGCTGACATTCGTAGCACAACAACAAGAAGATTACCTTGATATGGCTGCCCTACTTAGCACATGTAGACGAGGAGAACTCTTAATACCTAAAAAGCAGAGACTTAATTCCTTTTATTACTGCAAACAAGTGTCCTGCCCTTTATTATATGAGAATGCCACACTTTGCAGCTGATGCATACCATAAAAGCTTAAAAAGCACAAGAAAGCTGCTGTAGAAGAGTGTATAGATCATAATAACTCACAAGGTCCTGCCTTTCAAACAATTTTGGTTTCATTATTAAAGGTAATTGTATTCTTGATTGTTTGCAAACAAACAGTGCAAAACCTGTACTGTATGCCCTTGGAATATATATATGAAACGTGTGATAGGGTTTAATTAGATCAGTTCCTAGGTGAGCAGTAAAAGTTTTAATTTGCAAAGTGCTCAACATCATGCCCAGAGTGAAGTGTGTGAGTAGTCCTAGCAAATCTATCAGCAGGATGAATTAGTACCAAGTTAATGAGTGTAGCTTTGTCAAGACAGCACCTGGAACATGAGATGCACATGACCTGTCACTCTGCAGCTCTGCCACCTGGGGCAGGATCCAACCTGTGTTTCCCACCTCACATTAGTCCAGAGAAGGAACAGTGTCACTGGGACAACAGCCTAAGACATAGATATAGTCCCCTGCATTTGTACTGCAGCTACAAAGATTTGCTATCCTGCACAAAGCCAAACAAAGCCATAGAAGAGTGCATCAGTTACTCCCTATAGCCTGAGCTCAGAATGTGAGCTTGTGTCTGAAGAGCCACGTAGACACCTATTATGCTTATGTTATGGAAGGGACACATGTAGAAAGTCCCTCTCAGCACAAATTAGGTCATACTCCCTTCTTGCATGGGTAGGGCTTTCTTCTGCTGTGCACTGAAGTATTTGTGAGGCATCAGCTGTCTGTCAAAGCCTCTGAATCCACCTTTCTCTCTGTCACCATCCTCTGAGGATATGTAGCATATCAATAACATTGCTTGCATCTCTGAGCTGCCAGAGGTTAAATTAACACTGTTATGCTTGAAGATCCAGCAATATGGGTAAGACATTAACCAATGTGTCTTTATGCTTTCCTGTATATTTTTCACTTCAGCCCACAGCATATTTCTTTACATGTTTTCTATTTGAAAAGCTGAAGGCATCTCCAGAAGGTGACAAGATCACTGCTGATCATTCAGGCAACTTCTGAAACCACGTCTATCCTCCATTGCCTGTGTGGCAATACACTGAGTTCAAAGTATCAGTCCCTTCAGTGCACATCAGAAATCAAGCACAGCCCCTGTTTCTAGAGACAAGGGCTTCCTTCTCCCTTGCTTCAGTTGCAATGGAGAACATTGACAAGCTATAGCAAGACCAAGGCTTGCAGAAACACTGTTTAAGAGGTGCTTATGCTGGCTGGGGCTGGGTGAGTGCTTGCAAGGTGGCCATCTCAGCTGCAGGAGGGTTGCTTTCCATCTTGCTTTTCACCTGCAGTTGCATGTTAACAACCAGATATGGAGACATAAAGATGCTGTAGTGCCAGCTACAAACCAGAGTCTGCGCTCAGCTGTAAGGATAGCAGATCAATGATCATTGAGGAAGTGTCCTGCCAAATTCCCCAAACCAACTGCATAACATCCAAATCATTATCCGTAAGATAAAGCAGGTCTCTTTGTGCCAACTGTTGCTGTCTCGGGAAACCAGAGGACTGACCTTCAAGCCAGCTAAGCTAGGCAGCAAAAAGCTTGTTTGGGAGTTCAAGACAACAGCTCTAGAGAAGCAAAGTGAAGAAGAAGCAAGTGACAGATATGTGGGATTAGGGGGTACAAGCAATTTGAGAAAATCCTCTTAAACTGCACACCACTGCCTTAAACCTTATACAAAGTGACCTGAACATATATCCTTTTGCCTACTGTCAGAGATCCTCTCCAAGTGCCAGCACCACCTAGAAAAGATGAGATTTCCTGGGAAATCTTAAACATAGGAGGGAAGTGCTCTCTGCATGGTAATGCTACTGTGGAGGATGGAGTTGTTTCTTCTTTCAAAGAAACTTTATCAGCTTGGTACAAGCACTTCCATTTTCATTTTTCCTAAAGCATCCAATGCATACTGCCCTTCCCTTTTTCCTGGGTAATGGAAAAGGGACATTTCCCCAGACCTATGCATCAGTCCTGATAACAACACTTTGAAATTCATGAACAAGCCATTAGGGTCATAAAATTTGCTCTTCCACCTTCTAAGAATATTTTAAGATGCAAATACTCCAGATAGCCAAAGGTGTGAGGACCCAGAAATCAGCAGGAGTTCTGTAAAATTCAACATGTTCTACATCTGCAAAAGTTACCTTAAAAACACAAGGGAAACTGAACCCATTGGAGACCTAGATGCAAGTATTCTCTGTACAGAGATCTCAAAGTAAACTGATCATGTCTGACTTGTCATGTACCTGAACTGCCAACTCTAGTGTATGAAAAAGACCTTTAATTAAATACTGACATTTAGAGTACTTTATTCTAATTTATTTTCTGGGGAAGAGATTTTGAAAGTCTGATCAATAATATTGTGAGCACTTTTCCAGTGACATTTCATTTTTAAGTTGAGGTATCTTGCATAAATGATCATTAAAAAATGCATTCAGAATGAATGAATGAAAAACATTAGCAAAAAATGTTGGCAAAATTTTACTTGCTTTTCCATAAAAAGAAAATGGTAATGTTTTCCATGAAAATGTGCTGGAATTAATATTCTATTTCTTTTTACCATGCTCGGTATCAAGCAACAAATTAACTTAACATTACAAGGGACGTTTCCAAGATAGACATTGTATTCTTGAGGATCTCAGTGGTTTTCAGCTGGCACTGATAACTCTCACAGTACTTAATGCTTTTTTATAAATCCCTAGATCCTGAATTTATGTGATTAATTGAGAACGCTTGGTTTTGTCAGTCTCTCAAAATTAACAAAAGCTGGAAAACTTGCAGTTGAAAAAGCGTGAAAGCAGAAGGCAACAGCAAACAATATGAAAGTTATAAATGTTAAAAATTTCATGAGTTTGAGATGTAGCTCCTGATTTCTGACTACCTATCTGGGAATGACTTCTCTGGCCCTGAACTTGCTAGTTCAGGGAAACATGGCTATACTGTACCAGCCAATAACAAAGTACATGCTTGCAGAGTATGAACCAGCTTTAGTTTCATCTCCTGAAGAAAGCTGCATGAAAGCTGGGTTTGCTTGGGCCTAGCAACTTGTTACACAGGGATAGGTCTAGACCAAGGCACAAGGAGATCATACATGAATCTTGCACACCAGAAATCTACTCCAGCCCAAAAGCTCTCTGACACGCAAGCTTTTTCCTTTCCACATAAGTCCTCTTGCAGCTAAACATTTAAAAAACATTAAACCAATATTTTATCCTCTAAACTAACAAAGAACATCAGGTTATGGGATTATTCTGGTCATGAGTGTGTTTCTTGTGTCTATCTACACACAGAGCACAGATGCCTAAATAGCCTCATTCATAACAAGAGCATCATATTTCAAAGCCAAGTGAGGCTCAGAAGACTTTTTTTTTTTTTTTTTTTTTATTTAATTTCCCTCTTTTGTCTTTTNGCTATAATTACTCTCTTAAGTTTCTCTTTATTTAACGTCACCCAGCTTGTCTTCTTTTGTTACCATTTATTTAACTAAAACAGGCAGCGGCTGATATTGAAGGCAGGCATGGAGCCAGCATGTTAAAACCTGCTTTTAATTTAAAGTCTGGGGCTAGTTTCCTAGCCATTACCACATTTCAGAGAAAATGAATTTTCTTTCTCTCTGTCAAATGATGGCTGATCTATATCTAATTAGGGTCAGTTTCACCTAAAGATGAGTCATTTACATTCTGAAGAATCATTTACATTCTGAATATATGACTTTCAAATTATCGTTTTGGTTTAACCATCAGACACGAGCAAACCCATGCATATCTTTTTTAGATGGCACTGAAGATAAAAATCAATTGATTTTCTTCCACAAAGACTTTTTCAGTCAAAAAGATGGCTACTGGATGGAAAAAAAATACACAGTTCAGGATAAGGACAAAGAAGATTAAGGGTAATTGCAGAATATAGTTTTCAGAACTGCAGAAAAAGTGACCCTTTTGAGATTTACTGGGAAAAAAAAAAGAAGAAATAAAACAAAGAAAAAGCTCTGAATGTTCAAGCATCTAAAGCTAACATTTTTGACCAAAAAAATCTGGTTATGCAGGACCATGGCTCTTCTCTGGAGCAAATATGAATGGCTATTGACATACCAAAATGACTAAAGAAACAAAACAGATTGTAATGAAAGCAACTGGGAAAAAAAAAAAAAAAAAAAAAAAAAAAAAAAATATTTTTT
>WEIS01058132.1:24173-48006 GCA_013389965.1 Todus mexicanus
AAAAAAAAAAAAAAAAAGGAAACATTATCTAATATAACACTGTAATTCTTTAGCAGTATTGGCAAATTCTAAAGCCATTTAGGAGAAAAACTAGTTTTGTTAAACATACCAAAATCCCATCCTCTTTTCAGCTAGGAGTCATTTGTGTAATCAATATATCTTGTAGTAAAGCTAAAAGAGCAATACTCAACAATATATCCTCTTGTAGCCTGAATTTGCCAGGAAAGCCCTGAAAATGTGAATTTCTGTCATCACTCTAGTTTATACTGTGCACATCTCCTTGGCCTCCATTTACTTCTGCTTCTGTGTTTCACTGGATCACCAAGAATTAGCACTGGAGACTTGTAGTCCCCTGTCCTCTACTCCGTGATGCAGCACACTACCAGGATACTGCCGAGGCATTCAGCTGGGGCTAATGGAGACGGCTGAGACATAAGCACTTCAGTGCTGGGAAATAATAAGGTCACTGAAAATGCACTGTGGTAAATTAAATCTCACACATCTTATAAGATCCAAGAATATGTAACATGACTTTGTTATTTTGTGTTTTAAATAACTTTGTCAACAGAGGATCTATTGTTTTGTCAGTACTGGATTACTCAGAGGAGCTGTTATCAGTAAATTCACAAGTAAATGCTCATCAAAAGTGCAGATCACACCAACGCTCTGCTGTTCAGTGGAATTAAGCAAAGCAGACTTCTTCTGTCAGCAAGGGGAAGCTAATTTATTTACAGTAGCCTATAAATCAGTCAGACACCAGGAGTATCTGGCATCGGTGGGATTCTAAAAACTTTGCAGATCCTTTCCCCGCTGTGTTCCCACTGTGGCGCAGCAGCACTGGTATCTTCGCACAAGTCTTTCAGGTTAAGAGTATCTTTCATATGAGCAGTTAGGACTGAGATTTTTCTCTTTTCACCTTAACAAGGGGCTTATAATCATTACCACTTGTTTTGGTGGGGATTCAAAGGAGCAGAATGAATTGCAAAACTCAGAGATGCAATGGAGCTGTTTATTGTTCTACAGAGAAAGAGGGGCGGTATGGGTTATGTTTCCTACATAATTTTGAATCGTTACATGTTCCCCAGGGTCTGAAGTTTTTGTTCTTTTTAGAACTCAGTATAATCATTACTTTTGTATTAGAATTATTTCCCTGATCTCAGAAAACCCTGAGATCCATCACTCACCACAAACAGTCCGTACCCAGCAGAGTGCCCCATATCTGATAAGGAGCCTCCATGGGAAAGCTGAAGATGGGTGTTTCAATCTCCTACAGATATAAGATAGTGGGAGAAGGGAGCCTCTGTAAGTATCCAGGTGGCTCAGAGAGCAGCAACATGGTTTCCAGTGAAGAGGAAAGGATGCACAGTAGTCTAATTGAAGCCTTCTGAGAGTGCATGGCTGTGGAAATTCAGTTATGGTTTTCAGCAGGATGGTTATCTTACTTTAATCAACTGGAAGCAATCACTGCCTAAACTAGCCTCTGTTAACTTTGCATGGAGTTTCCATTCACAACAACCAAACTCCTGCTTGGAGCCTCCGCTAATTTGAATCAAGCATACTTCAGCAACAATAATTTCAACATTATGTCACAACTTACTCAAGAACAAAAAGTTCACCCCATGCCTAACTGATCCCTGGTTCACCACTAAACTCCGTGAAGTTTTTCCAGCCATGGACTTGGCACAGAAACGGTTTAAGTTTCCAGTCTGATCCTGGTTAGTGCTATGCCTGATATTCTGTTTCACATATATTGAGCACTTCTTGCTTTGATCTCATGAGCTGTTTATTTTATATCTGCCTTGTTATTGTGGTTCTTATTTACAAGCTGCAGCCTGGCATTGTAGTAATTGCACATACACACACCCAGGCATGCACAGATGCACAGACCAGACCATTGCTGAATTTGATCAACTTTTACTTCTTTCTTTCACAAACATTGTCTACCTCAAAACAAGCACGACAGTTTACAGAAACATTAAGAAACCAGAGATGAGGCCTGCATCTTCAGCTCAGTAAATACACACAGTCAGCTTTCAGACAGCTTCAGCATTTTCCAGGTGCACATGCAAATGGTTTGTGTACGTAGCCTATACAGCATGCCGAGAGATTTTGTCAAACAGAAAAGGCAAAAAAACCTATCTGAGAGACAATGACCAAAACCCCACACCCCCAAACCCAAAACAATCTCATAAACACACACAAAAAAAGATTTCTAGGGACAACAGTCCTTTAACTGCTTCATAATAATAAACAATGACAAAAGTCTGTAATGAGATGATGCCCTTCATCTGAGAGATTCATCAGCTCTTAGCAATTACTTCCTACTAATTTGACACTAGTTCTTCTCACAAATGCAGTTCCTATGTGTGTAGTAGAGGAGATAGGGAAGTGTGTGTCTAGGAACAGCATGCACCTGAACTGCAGTTGCTCGGACTTTTAAGGAAAGCTTACCAGGGTTTAAATGTCTGCCCCTAAGCTGACCTGAAACATCTGCAATCCAAAACTCTACACTGCATACTCGTATTGTTAAAAATGTCCATACTTTCAGGCACCTTCTAACTCCCACTCACCTGCCTAAATCAGACTGTTAAATCAGGCACGGATAGGGCTGTTACAGCTGTGAGGAATTTAATTGTAATTCAAATATACCTGGATATCAGAACAGCTTTTGATCTAGAGTTAAATACAAGCAAGTTGCTTTATCCAACTAAGTAAGTGCATTTCAGACACGTAGCTGCATGAATGGATAGGAAAGCGCGTTCTTTTCAAAGGTTATTAGCGGCATAATGTGCGTGACAAGAACCCAGCAAACTTCACATGTGAGGAGGTATAACCAGTTAAACTATCATTCAGGCATTTCCTGTATGCCCTGTCTTTACGAGGTTCTTCAAAGATTCCTTGCAGGCATCTTTCTCACACTCACCCACTGCTTTCAGTAATGCTCTCTGTGCATGGAAGCCATTAGCACGAGAGGCAATGAAGTCTAGGGAATTATTCAGGGGAGCCAGGGTGTCCCAGCAGACATCCTTGGGTCACCACTGCTTCAATGGGAGATGTTAAGCAAACGCCTTCACCTCCCCTCTTCAGGTAATGAGTATCTTTGTCAGAGAGCTGTCAGCTAACTTTAACTCAGGCTTTGAAGCTGAATCATACTAAATAGGCATTGATTTATAGTCAAGTCCCCATCGGCTGTGGAAATGCAGGGCTGGGATCCTGCTGGTACTGTAAAACTCCTGAAATATTACGCACAGATACCTGAACAACTTGACAAAGATTCAGCTTTGGTCCAGACAGGCTAGCTCCTTCAGAAACCCTTTACTGCTTTGGAGCCAGTTGTTGCAGAGTGAATTGACTGGGATCCAAGCCCAGGCTGGCTCCGCAGGCGGGTGTTGTTCTGTGCCGAAGCAGCAGGATTTCCGGCACCCTGGAGGGTGAAACATTCAGCCCCATAGTTCCATGTGCTGCCTTCACACGATGTCCTCTCTCCCGCCCCCTAGGGCTGGTGCCAGCAGCTCAGGCTTGATTGACTTGAATTACATTTGCGCTCACGTATCTTTGCATCAGACTCTAGATCCTGTAAAATACTGAGTAGTGATACCAAACTGGTCTGACAGGTAACCATCTCCCATCCACCAGCTTTTATTAGAGTTACTACAGGGCACAGTGGAATAATGCAGCTTCCAAACTGTAAGCGTGGGTTCTGAGAGTTGCTTGCTTCTCTCTTGTGTTATACTGTGTATATTGGATTGGACCATGAATGAGAAATAGTGCTGTGTATAGAACACCAAGCTGTATAGATGTGGAGTCAAGAGAAGGAAGAGGCAAACTAAATGCACACTGCCTAGCTGTTATAGGTAAATGGGACAAATGCAGGGGCACAGTAAGGGGCAAAGCAGCCTGTCAAAAAATGTGTGGCTACTTTAACAGTGCCCAGCCCAAGCAAACATTCCTTGCTGTGGAGTTTAATGAAGCAATGATGGTTATGCATATGGATCACTTCACAGTGCCAAGGAGATAAGTGCATGTCTCTACCCCGTGTCTGCCTTCAAAACTTTCCTTTAGTTGCTGTGTGTCTGTCCACTCCCAAATAACCACACAGCAGTGCCTTCTGCATGAGGAGCTATGGGGCAGTTGTTTGTAAGTGTAAGACATGACACTTGAACTTGCCTCACCGCTCAGTTTTCTGAGAATGTGTTTCCACAGCTCATCCTTGTGTCAGAAACATGTGAGAGTCTCATAATGTTAAAGTGATTGATCAACATCATGGTCCAAACTTGACTCTCTGCATTTGACCTTCATTGCTGTTGTTGAAGAGTTAGGGGGAAGGAGTCACACATATTGTTAGACCCAGTGTCCTAAAGCTCAAGCTTGACAGGCTGTGTATGTGTATGTATGTGTTTGACTTTGATCAGGCTTAGCCCTGAAAGAGCTAAGAAACTTGAAATTTCTGTTACAGCCATCAGAAGCTATAATCACCTAACACATGGTGTGCTTTGCAGCCCTGTGCACCCTTTATTTAGAACCTGTGATATCTAAAAAAAAATAAATGCCTAATCCCTGTTCAGGAAAACAGAGATAGGCACTGTTGGCAAATGCTGCCAAAAATAGAGAAAGGCCCACTGGTGACATGTGATGACAGATGCCTGAAAACTCACCGTATACCTTTGTGGATCTGTCTCCAGTAGAGTCAGGGGCAAGTTCCTGAACAATAATTCCTGGCATATAGGAAAACCTTGGTGGCCTTGCAGATTAACCCACAAAAATTCACAAGCAAGGTCGATAAATGATAAAAATGCTGAACAAAGGAATGCAACAAATTCCATATTGTCCCATAGGAATTTAACACTTGTCTCACTGCTGCATGAGAAGAACCACTAACCACTACAAGTTGGGGTAGCACTCACAAGCTGGAGTGGAGGGAGTTCTCATCTCTCCCAAGAAAACCCTGATCACCATGCTCCAGTGCAACCTGTTATAGGACTCTTCCACCCTCTTGCTTCTGAATGTGGACATTACACAGCCCAGGACACAGGAGTCACTAGCCAGAAGAGGACAATCAAGAGATCTGATTCCGTAGCCTATCAGAGCATCAGGATGCCTGGGTTCTTCCCTCTCTATTCCTGATGCCGGTCGTGTGATGAGATGAAAAGCCAAGAGACCTGGAGATAAACTTCAGGAGTTCATTGAGTTCACTGGAGCATGAGCTTCAATTCTACCACCTGAATTCTGTTTGATTCTTGCTTCAGGCACCTCAACACCGTCATCTCTGAGGACCTCTTCCTGCATTCCTTGCCAGTTGTGACTTCTCACTGCCTTTTCATTAAATAATTTGTGTGTTTTCATATACTCCTGCCCCAAGATAGTAGTGATCTTGTCCATGCATTTGCTCATCTCAGGATCTGAGAAGTAGTAGATATACCCAAGTCAGTTTGAGATTGTGGGATCTTGACTTCCAAAGGAGTTTGACTGCTGCTAGCTGAGCCCCAAGATGTTCATTAGTAAGCTATGATGATGACTCAGGTAAACCCAAGGGTTCTGATTACTCGTTACACCAGCTCATGTTTCTGTGCTGTGGCTTTCCAAGTTGCCTGACTAGACAGGTTCTAGCTCATACCAGCTTCCTTTGAAGCTTTAATTTGCAGCCTGGATGCACAGCTACACCCAGGGCCACAACTGGATTTACAAGGCCTGGGAAAAGACTGTAGGAATGGAAGTACTTCACTCTCCTCCCACACTATCCTGCGGGGCTCAGGGCTACAATTTAGCACTGGCAAGTGTGAATTTGGTTGGTCTGAACAACCTGAGTGATGAAAACTCTGGGTGGCAACTGCATCTCCAGTTGGGTTGGAGCGTGCTAAGCATAAGAAGAATCTATAATGCTGACTTTATCAAGTGGCACATGCATTCAAATAACTATTTCTAATCTTCTTCCAACCTCTCCTGCCAGCCGTAGGAAGCTTCTCCCTCGCACACTCCCTCACACGCTCCCTCCACAGCTGGTACTCACCAGAAAGAGAAGGGAGGAAGAAACATAGAACAGAATCTACATGTTTTTATGATCAGATGCAGCCAGGACAAGGCCTCTTTATTCTGCATCTCTGCTGCTCAGATGTGCCTCTGGATGTCTCTGCTACAAGATCGGTAAATAGGTGCTTTTCCCATGACGTGCTGTGCTTTCCTGCAACGCAGCCAGCTCTCTACTGGACAAAACTGCTTAGGATTTTGCAAATTTGGCTGTTGATTAGTCTGATGTAATTGAAAGATGGGCACGGAGTTATTCTTTAATGTTTTTCAGTAGGCTTTTATTGAAAAATCAAGATTATTCCAGTAATTTTAAGGCAACATTCAGGACATTTTGAATCTCTGTCTCTAGTATCTTCCGCATTTTTGCTGTAACAACAGCTGGGTGATGATGTTTTCCCATGATGTCATAACGAGGAGCCAGACTGTAGCTCTTCCAAAACCTACTGTTGCATCTTTCTTCTCTAGTGTGGAGCAGCATTTTTGCAATTCAGTTAAATGGTCACTTACAACTGATGATCCCATGAAGAAACTTAACTAAACTAAAGCCAAGAGCACATTCAGGAAGGTCTCACACTCCCCTCTCAGCAGTTGATTTGGATGAAAGGCTGAAAGCAAGTTTATAGGAGTCTGTGAAGTCAACTGCAAAATCCCATGGGCTCAGATAAACGAATTTGGAATTAAAGACCCATTACACTCATCTGACAGTCTTCCAGTGACTGCAGTCCTGTTTGCATCAGACCTTCTTCTTAGCTTGTCTTTGTGTCTCAACATGCGATATGTGGAAGTCTTCTGAAGAACCCACATATTTAACAACATAGTCTGGATGCAACAAAAACTGCAATAAGTGCCTTGTGATGTCTCCTATGTAAAGCTCAGCTTTAAACATTACACTGGGCAAGGCTTTTTATCTCCATTCTGCAGGGAAGCAGGGATTTAAAATGGTCATGATTAAAATAGCTTTCAAGACTTCTGTTAGGCAAAGAATTTGAGGGGATGGAACTAATAAAGTTGATCAGAGAAATGGCATGATAAGTGCTGGCCCGTGACTGTATAGAAATGTAAATTTCAGGTGTAGTGTGCAGATAAGACTCCTTGGCACAACTGCAAGGTATTCCTTTGCCTCGTTGGAAAAACAAATGTGTTATTAATAACAGCTCTAAAAGAGGAGGAACAAAAGGAAGAGAAGAAGCTGGATGAGGAGGGAGGAACCAAGAAAGATCAAAAAGTTTTAGCCAGCAAGAGAAATGTATTTCCCATGTAGTACAGGAGCTGTTATATTCTGGCATCCTCTCCTAATATTGGCCAGGAATACTTTGGTAAAGCTGAGAAGGCAGATTTCCATGTCGTATTACAAGAGACATGAAGCAAAACCCCCAGGCATATTTCCACTGGCAAGCAAGCAGGATGCAGCACAGAAATAAATAAATAAATCACTATGAAATCTCATTGGGAGAAATATCATGGCTTGACACACAGACACCTCTGTCTAGAGGAGTCAGTGTTTGTCATGAGAAAACACAGGGAGAAGAAGAAACTTCTTACCCAGCCTTCTATTACGAGCTAGTTATTATGGTGGGAAGGTCCAACAAGGATAGAAGAAGTCAAATAACATTTCTAAAATCTTAAATAAAAAAGCTCACCCTATTGAACAACATTTGGACCTGGATCTCACTTCTAGAAAAGTCTTCTGCCTGACAGTGGTCTGTCAACAGCAAAGCTTCGAGAGTCCAAGATCCAGGCTTGAAATCTCTTCCTCCGAGTTGGGGATAGTTTGATCCAAAATTCTGGTGTTGGCTGTCTCTACCTAAAACAAAGAAACACCTGCTATGTGCCAAGATCTGCATCTTGCTCTGATCTCAGCCCTACGGTTAGGCACATAGTATGAAAATGCTTCTTCCAGTGAGATACTGTCTAGGTGGCAAAATGCCTACTTACATAGGGTGATAGAGCTGGGAACACTCCATGATGCTAATCCTGTGAAATCCTATTCAAAAGCCAATTTTCAAGTTCATAAGCAATTTAATAACTTTGACTTTTCAGAGCTGTTGTGATCCGATAGTAGGATCATTAAAAAGGTTTGCTAAATTTTGATGTAATTTCATTAAAAAGGAAGAAGAAATATCAAAGGGGTAACAACAGAGGCTCAAGGGAACTTGATCCATGTGTATGAATACCTGATCGGTATAGTAAAGAAGTATGAGCAAGACTTTTCTCAACAGCGCCCAGTGACTGGAGAGAAGGCAATGGGACAAATCAATAGACAGGAATTCCAACTTATACATAAAACTTTTTTACTGTGAGGGTGGTCAAATACCAAGCAGGTTGTCCAGGAAAGTTGCAGTCTCCATCCTTGGAGATATGCAAAATCCAGTTGGACACAGTCCCCCACCACATATTCTAGCTGACCATGGTATGAGCAAGTGGTTGGACTGGACACTCTCCAGAGATGCCTTCTGATCTCAATTGTTCTGTGATTCTGTGATTCTCTGATGTGCGAGATGCTGGCCTGTCCAGACCTGTTAGTAAGCTGTATTTACTGTGCAGTCCAACCAGAAGCCCACAGGTTTGTCCTTCTCATATAAAGACTGTCTGGCCCATTGAGGCTCCTGAGAGAAGCCAGGAATGGCTTTCAAAGAAGCCAGATCCTGAATTTCTCCCCTTAGCAGAGGAGCACAAACCCCCAGAAGACTAGCCTGCTGCATTGGTGTGCCAGCAAATGTTTCTAGCCTTACACCAGAGGCAGTTTGTGCACCAATCTTTAAGATAAAAGGGGCAGAGCAGAGCTCACCATGCCTTCCTAGGCTTGCCCTGCAGCCTTCTCCCCAGAAGGGCTTCTGGGATGGGGCAACTGAACCAACTAGAGGCAAATGCAGCCCTTGATCTGGAAGAAATACCATCCAGGAGTGCCATCTGCTGGGTCCAGGGCAGGAAGCGACAGGCAGCTCCAGTATTCACCCTTGCGCAGGTATCAAGATGCAAGTGGGGCATTTCAGCTCACAGCAGGGTTTCTTCTCTCTCCCCAGGCTAGGTGGGCTGTGTCAAGAGAGAGTTGGTTCATTTTACACAACGTGATTGTCATTGGAGTGAGAAATCGCAAGAGAATTAGTCTGAGGAAAACATGCTTTTTAAATAGGAATTTGCCTGTACCACCTGAGCCTCATCATTACTCTGTCATGTTACTTCATGTGACTCAGAAAGTCACCACAGGAATTTTCTGCTTCTCCCACCTGGGAGGTGCTAGCTGAGGATGATAGAATGGGATGCCTCCACAGTGCTAATGCTCAAAAATCCTGTTTAAAACCCAGGGTTTAGGTTCATAAACAATTTAAATAACTTTAACCTTTTCAGAGCTGTTATGTTTCTATAGTAGGATCCTTTGAAGGCCCAATAGTAGCATCCTTTCTGATGTGATGCCCTGAAGAGTATCAGATTCCCTGTCTTTCCTCATAATTGTTGCACCCCAGGCCAGGCACCGTCAGTGATGGATCTCAATGAAGGAAACAGTAGATCGTGACTGCCACAGCATGGGGAAGAAAACTTGCAAGGTTGTTGCCCAGAGGCAGGGCAAGCTCACAAGTAAGAGCTCTGGCAGTCATCAGCTATTAACAGTTTTGGGCAGCTTGTGCACTGCCTGAACTGGCAAATAGGCCCCTTCGGGGTTTAAAAATCACAATATCTAAGAAGTAAGTTGAGATTCAGTGGTAGTATTCAGCCCTGTAATCCTGAGCCTTGCTGCATCTCCTCCCAGTACACACGGCCCTGCACTTGTAGGCAGATATGTTGTGAAGAGACACAGGAGCAGCAAGAGAAAAGCGAGGGAGTCTCTGGTGGTAAAAGGAGCCTCTTTAGCACAGCAAGTGGAGCAGGCCCAATAGGCGCTATTGCAGTCTGCTATGCCTCGGCTGCCCTGGGCTAGGTGGGTTACATCCTCATGCAGACTGCCTCCACATAGGACAGGAGACAGCCCATCCATCCAACCTTACAGCTCTGTAGATTTTCTCTCTGGGGGGTTCATCCTGATGGTACTCATTTTGCCACATGTAATCTTAATTCAGTCCTCAGATATTTATTTTATTTTATTTTATTTTATTTTATTTATTTTATTTTATTTTATTTTTTGACAGCACAATCCTAGTTACACTCTAAGAGGAAGACATGTGATGACATCAGTTCTTGGACAGTGATTGTGATGCTGAAGAGTAAAGGGATAGCTTCAGTGAGCAGTCTGCTTTCTCCTTTGCTGAAGAGATGCTTTGAGGTCCAGAACTCATTTCTTTCCTCTACCGCTGTATTCTGAGAGTAGAGTGCTTGCAGGAGAATCTGGGTTCTGCTACACTCCACAATGTTTGAAAACACCAGAATGTACAAGATATTAGGGATAGAAAATGAAAGGCCTGGAGAGGCTCCTATGCCACTCGATGCAGCCTTTCTGCTGCTCTGAGAGACAACAGCGGCCTGATGAACCTTTGAAAATAACTTGCCCTAGCAACTAAAGACAACATCATAGGAATACCACCCTATTTTCTTACAGTGTTTCTGATGAGTAGGCTCCTAGAGTGCTTCACAGAGTGAGTCAACCCTCTAAGAAAATTTAAGCAGATTATAGATGGGATTTAGAGGGAGATTTTCTAATTTCCTTTTGTGAAACTCAGTCCTATGAAGACTCCATCCAAAGGTAAAGAATGACCACCTGGCTATGAGAGGAGGGAATCTGCATAAGGATAGAGAGCAGTGTTGCCAGGGTGGAGTCAATACTAGCAAACTTGCAGGTGTCAGGCATAGAGGAAGTATTAAACAGCGATGAAAGACAACTGTTTAGACCAGTCTGCAGCACTTGGTTTGGCAGGCCTAACTTGGCCACATGGTTTAAGAGGTAACAGAAGTTCTTTTACTGAAAAATGTGGCCATGTTAGTCCATTTGGTCCCAAATTCTGTGGCTCATTCCACCTACAGGCTGGGACTTTACTGTCTGAAGTTCTTGGACAGCAAGTCAAAGCCTCAGACTGTTCACTGTTTATGTGCTTGGAGAGATTTTCTGGGGGGGAAAAAAAAAAATAATAAATTTGTCCTGACAAAGGGGGAATGGTCATAGCAAAAGTCATCATAGAATCATAAACTGGTTTGGGTTGGAAGGAACCTTCAAATATCATCTAGTCCAATCCCTAAATAAATTGCTGCTGGGAACACGGTAGGCATCTCCCCACTGCTGACTCTTCATTCAGTTGTGGGTAGACAGACACAGAGACTTGACCAAAGCTCTGCAGCCTGCGGCTAGCCCTTTGCCACCACCCCAGCAGAAGGAAGGAGGAACTCCTTCCTACCAGCTTAGGCTTGTGAGGAGCTACCCTTAGCTTGTCCCACCAATCTGGGACAGTATAAACTGGAGAAGAGAACAGCTAAGTCTTTCTAAGGAGAAGAAACAAGGGGTTTTATTATCGTTTGGAGAAGGACCAAATGAGATATGCTGTGCTGGTCTATCTTCATATCCCCACCCCTGAGACAGTGAAGTTTACACAGAAAAATCCCTAACTGTGTGTAAAGAAGTATATTTCCAAATCAATAAATGAATAATCGAACACATTTAGAAATTATATTTAAGTAGAACATTCCAGCAAGATATTAAAGCAGTGTAACTGTGGGCAAATGTGCACCAGCAGTAAACAAGCCGTGTCTGGGTTAATAGTAGGAGTACCAGGAACATTCTTTCATACCTTACTGAAATATGTCTACTTAGTGAATATCTTGAGTACTAAACTACTGTGCACACCTTCTTATCACTTGTGCCAGCAAGATTTTTCTTCTATTGATACATCTCATTTTAAACAGGGAAGTCCATTCTTGGGTTACTACTTTTATTATTGTAAGAGAATTAGAGCTGTGAAATTTCAGTTCCAGTTTGTAATGAAATAGAATATTTTACCCTCAAATAAATGGTTTGAACTGGTATGTGCTGATGTAATCTAGGCTGAATCCTGTGTTTACAGAAGCTTAGTGACGTGCTAGCTTCTTTCTAGTTCTTGGTTTCAGTATTCCACCTTCAAGACAATTAGTGGTGGGTGGGTACCAGACTAAGGCACACCAAAAAATCCCTGGTATAGTAAAGCTTTAGGATATAGTTAAGCATATGCTTGCTTTTCTGAATGCAGAAAATGTGTAGCAAGGCATTTCACCAAACTGGACCCCAAATAAACCCTTCAAGAGAGGAGGCAGAGCACAGACATTGAGGGTGGGTGAAAGGGAATTCTACCCTTCTTTTCTATAGGGCTTAGAGGGACATGGTTTAAATACAATCCAAAAGTTCACCAGCTGGGGAGAAGGTGATGGGAGCTGTCAGGGAGTGCAGGTGTCACCAGCAGGCTGCCCTGAGCTAGGCTACACAAGGACAAAGCCCAGCTCCACTGTAGGAGCCTGGGCACTGTGCAACTCTGGGGGCATACCTGATGAGGCCAGTGAAAGCAAGGAGGGCACCCAGCACCACAGTCCCATGACGAGCCTTGTTCTGCCATGGGAGTCAGCAGCTGTCATTTGAAGGCTGCTGCTTCATCTGTTTCAGCCCTAACATGAGAAGAACATCAGGCACTGCATGGACCAGGGGCTTCTGCTCTTATACAAGGGGCTGGCAGTGCAAGATAACTCTAAGCAGAGTCAAACATTTCCACTCCACATATGTTCTCATTTGAAAGTGTGAGTTTTATAAAGGTTGTTTTCCCTTCCCTGAATCCTGCATGTAACTCATAGAATAAAAGCCTTGGCCTTGAACAGACATATTCTTGCTGAAGAAAGTGTTGATGAATTTTGTTTTTCATTTTCCATTCTGTTCTGAATAATGTCCATGTTCCTGGCATTACCAGACATTTTTACCACCTCTCGTTTTTGAGGGCGAAAGGAAATTTTAGGACAGGAAATCTTTGGAGCTAAAATTTTGAGGGGAGCCCAAATATTATGCTAAGACACATCAGGTTTGTATGAAAGTGCTTCAGCTTAAAATCTCTGGACTTTCCCACTGTATCACCAGCTGATTAGCAGAGCTTCCACATGATGCAGAAATAATTTCTAAACTCCTGGACCTGGCACCCATTCCTGGCCACGGTACAGTGGAAGGAATGTTAATGACAAAATGGGAACACATAAGCATGAAAATAAATCCCCTATTGCAAGTCATTTTCTGCAATGTGTCCTAAAGAAATATTCCATGCTTAAATTTTTTTTTAAAAGGTAAAAAGAGATTTGGAGCACAGTTGACATCCTGGACAGAATAGTTTAACGTGTTGTCAGAAATACAAACAAAAAATGTAAATTTATAAAATAGTAGATTTTTTTGCTGGCTTTGCATACTCTGCTTAACACAGTCCCTTTGGTAAGCATTTCCTGATACTTCCTGGCTACACTTTTTGTTGTTGTTTTTCTCCTTTTAAGTAAATCAACAGTCAGGCTACTGTCCCTATCCTGTGGAACAAAACTGAATGCTCTGAGTTGGTCCCTGGGCTGTTTACACGAGTGACTTCAGAGGAAATGTTCTCACATTGGCATCACTGGAACCACAAAGGTTCATTGAGATCAAACTGAAAAGTGGACACAGTGAAGCTTCCTCCAGCTGTCCCTCTGGCACCATTAGGAAAAGCACTTCCGAATTGCCTACAAAGGTCTAGCAGATGAATTCAAAGGAGGGCTGAATTTTCTTAATCTGACTCCATGTGCTTTGCTAATACAACTACTTAAAAATCCCCCTGAGAAGGCCCAACAACTGAAATCTCTAAACCAGACTGCCCACCTCAGATGATATATGTGCACTGGGGCTGCATTAATCCTGCCACCCAAACAGGTTTCTTGGAGGTGACTGGGAAGGAGTGGGAGGATTGCTGGAGTGGGCGGAATCATAGACAACACACAGAAACTTCAAATGTAAAACTAAGTGAGGCAAGCATTGGGCTCAGCACATAATTTTTTCAAGTTGCTCTGACTTTACCTTGTATGTAATGAACCTGCTGTTCCTACACATATCCAGATGTTTAACTTTATTCTGCAAGTTGCCCCTATGGAAAAGCTTAACCCTATTTAGCTCTAAGACCTGTGTACCATGTGCAGAGCTTCACATGGTATAAATCAGGGATGAATTCACCTGTTTCTTCCTTTCCTCATCAATATACTGACTTGAACCCTCTTTTCCCCATTCAGGCTTAATTCAAATCAGAAAACCATGATTGGAAGTGAGAGTGCAGTACCTGAGCTACTCTAGCATTGCTAGCTGAGAAAATGACAGCATTTACTTCACAGCTCTGAAGGCAGCTAGGGTGCTCTATTCCTATGCCATCATGACTTTGTCCCTTCTGGTTCCTGAGGCTGTCCAATTATTCATCCCTGGAGTCCAGCTACCTCTTCTTTGGCCATGGAGATACCTTCACCTTCTTTTAAGATTATTTGTATCTTCTGCACAGTAGTGTGCTGGTTAGTAGAAGAGAGTCATGTGTTCCTGAGAAGACGGAAGCGTATTACAACCAAGTTAGCTGACATGGACACAGGGACTGCTGTAACTTGAATTTCCTTTGCCTTTCCCTTTGATATGTGATAGTGTTTCTCTGGTTCTCCTACTGCATCTCTATTTTGCAGGCTTGGATTGCTTGATGCAGCTCCAGAGGAGTGAAAGTAGGCCTCTGAAAGCAGATTCTGTAAAAATTACATGTTTGCAGGGGCAGCCAGAAAGCCAGTGTCATCAAGCCCCTTGAGGCTTCCCTTAAGGAGAAGGAGCAGGTGCAGGTGTGTGGCTACAGCAAAAGAAAAAGCCTTGCCCATAAGCCCAGAGATCCCTCATCCTCGAGTGTTGCAGTGTCTCTGTGTGCCCGGACACACTACTGATGGTATTTTAATTTTGCAAAGTTCATTACAGTGGCAGGATCTGGAAGGAGGTTAACATCAGGTCCCTCACTTGTCTCTGGGATCCATGAGAAACCCCCAGAAGCTGGCCTCCAGCATGTGTTTTGAGAGCATACAGGTTTCCTTTGTACTGCCAGTCATTACATTAAAGGACGACAGGATAAAACAACCACACAGCCAGAGACATGGATTTTCATTCAGTCTCGAATACTGTGGCACAGCACACCAAGGTGAGCTCATCAGACATGTTCATCTTGCCAAAATACAGTTTCCTAGTGAAGCAGATATTTTTCTTAAAGTGCATGACCTACTCAGATTTTCCTTTGAAGAAGCGAATTTGGGACTGAGGAGTGAGTCTGGCCCAGTGCCTGCACAAATGGCAGGACTCCTGCCACACTCTGCAAGTGGCTCTGGGGTAACAGGGAGGTTTCATGAAGTCAAGGCTCTGTTCAGCTTACATTATGCCTCCCATGGTATCTCCCTATACTGCAGTTGAAAATCCTGTCCTTGAGAAGAACTTATTGATTTGGCAGAGGATTAGAAGATGAGGCAGCATAGCTGCATCCTGACTCACCACCATGGCAGAAATCTTGCATTTCCTATGAGGCTTACTATGATGGTCAATGTGGAATAGGCAGGTTGATGTTTCAGCCACTGAAATACTCTCCAAAAGCTTGCAGTGTCTTTTTGACACTCTGATGTAATTACACCCTTCAGACAAGCACAATCTGCCTCATCTACAGCTCATAAGTCACTGGTATGAAAATTATCAGTTAGAAGACCTTCTGGAGAACCAAATGTCCAGGAAGATGTCTGGTATGTTTTTATTTGCAGGCAATTGTGAACAATTTTATCTTCTACATAGCTGAAATACCCCAGATGCTTCAGCCTGGCAGCAGGTCACAGATGGCACAGAGATTTAATGTCACACAGATTTAATTCTATTTTCAGATTTGAACTTCTGCTGCCTTCTATCTTCAGTGATATTTTCTCTCAGGCAAACTAGAGTCCAGCTCTACCATCTGGAAAACTCTAAGTGTCCTGCCAAGTGTAACATGGATGAGAAAATAATTGGTTGCCAAGACAAATTGGGGAATAACATCAGTGAATCCAGCAAGTTTCTTGGGAGACTGATGAGCTCTGTAGCACATTGAACAGTAGCTGAAATGGAAACATGGAAGGTCCAGCATCATCCTGCATTGGTGCACATGAAGAAGGACAATGTGGGTTACTGCCACAGTCTCGTCCATCTTGGCTAGTGATGTGGGGCAAATCTGTAGCCTTTTATTTTGATGTTCTTGTACCAACTAAGCAAAGAGAAAGAAAATAAACCATCAGATATCTCACATAAAAGCAGAAATTAAAAGGACTCTCCAGTCATCAGAACAGACATCTCTGTTATATTTACTTGCAAGATCATTAGTTTTTCAGATGAAACATTACATGAGACTTTTGATGTCAAAGTGTTTGTGCAACAACTTTGTGTTCTGCGTTTTGTTTCATAAAAGTTATGAAGGAGAAGGGTCCCATTTTTTCTTTCTCTCTCTCTACTTCAGAAAGAAATTCCAGGGTCATTTGGTTTATTTCCTGGAGAGAAGGGTGTTGCAGGGGAGAAATCAGTGAAAATCACTGCTATCTTGGAAAAAGTTGTTTTGTGTATCTGGTGTCTACACATGGAGCGAACCAGATGCTGTCAGACTTTCCCAATTAGGACTGTGACATGGGTGAAATAAGCAATTCTTCTTTCTCACAGATAGTTGTAGCCCCAGTTCATTAATCAGCCATCACTCAGACAGGCTCCAGTGAGGAACGCTGATAGCATCGCGGCAGAGCAAGCAGGCTGCAACAGAGAGAGCGATGCTGACAACACCCTGTGTGCAGCTCCCACCGTGGGGGCTACCAGCATCAAACCCTGCCATGTCTCAGCACTTTTCTATATCCTAACGGTGAACTACAGGCAATCTCAGATCTGGCTCTGAACTTTTAAACAAAGGGACCTTTAATGTCTCAACAGGACAGAGCTAGGAGCCCCTCCAACCTATATGAAAGGCTGTCATAATTAAAACCAAACAGAAACTGTCTGAATTCCTTATTAAGGACACTTACTAGAACAACTTTAACCCCTGAGTAGCCTAGAAAGCTTTTAAAGTTTACAGATGTTGGTAGGAGCATAAATGCAAAGGCTTTCTTGGTTGGTGCCAAGGGGCCAAATTTGGAATTAATGTAAACTGAAGGTGGGATGTCGTGGCTGTGGCTGATGCAAAAACATGGTTTTCTTTAGTGTCTTTCTTTATTCATATTACACCTGAGAAAATGGAGGTGAAAAAGAAAATGAAAACAAACAAAAAATAGGAAATGTTTCCTTATTTGCAAATTATCTTTGTCTTATTTTCAATTATCAGACTTGCACAAACTCCAGAAATATTTACCTTCATCTTTCTACTGGCAAAAAAAAGTAGGAAAGCATTCTGCTACCCGTTGTGTGATATTAACAGATCTGATGCAGTTAACTTATGTGGTATTCATGGATAAACATAGATAAACATTCAGTCTCAAAAATTACTAAATTCCCTTATAAAAAGGAACAAAAATTACATTAAACATTATTTTTCTCTGTTGCCAAACCACAAATAAATTCAGATATCCTTCTAAGCTATTAACATTTTCGGTATTCTCTTACATGTGAAATTCAGGCATCAAGAATGGTCACAGTCAAGCACATTCCCTCTGTTTCTTTGAAAGGCATGAAGGTTGTTAAAGAAACTACGAAACTGGATTTGTGACGCTGTTCAAGAGAAACATGACGTATTAATCAATTGAGAATGACAGGATGTCATTAATTCAAGACAATTCCTATTGCAACTCTTTTTTTCTCTACATTTCAGTATTAGGAAACAATTGATTTTGAAAATAAAGATTATGTGTGTGTATATACATGTCTGCATATGTGTATGTACATATGCAAATATTCCCAGCTGGTTACATTACACTTCTTAGCTGCATAAATTCCAGAGAGTAAGTTGTTTAATAATAATAATAGTCAAGCTGCAATATGAGTTGACCAGCTAAACCCAGCTGTGTATGAACTTGAGAAATACCCTTTCAGATAGAAACAAAAATGCCTTCTTTACCCCTTACATCAAAATCACATGAGTTCAGAAAAACACCAACAGTCCTTCCACAACTAATGTGTTATTCTTGAGAGATAAGGACGTGGATGAAACAGACTGTTGTGACTGGAAAAAAAGCCTGACACAGCAAAAGAAATGCCAAGGCATTTACAGAAAATAAAAATCGAGACAAAGCTAAAGTACAGTTGTCAGCATAGATCATTTCCCAGTATCAAGGTTCATTGCCATTGACATCATATGCTGTTGAAGCCAATGCCATCCCCTAGATATTTATAGCGCACGAAGGAGAGCTGTGTCAGCCAGAAAAAAGTCACATTTAGGTGAGGGGTGCATTTATACTCTAACGCTTTTGCAAAGCATTCACCACCTACCTTGGAAAAGCATCAGGGAGTTGATGCTGGCCCAGTGCAAAGTGGTTCCAAGCAGGAGTCTCTGGTTGAAATGCAAGTATGCAGCAGCTGATCCAGGCCCTGCTTCTGGCACTCCTAGGCACCGTGCACTACTCCCAGGCAACACAGAAAGGCACTTCCCAAAGCACAAACTCATGACCCAGTGGTGCTTGTCTGACTGATGGAAACCTTCATCTCCCCCGGAAAAGGTCAAATGGCATCTGCACCTTGGCACAAGCTTCATAGGACTGTCTGTGTGGGGACACCACGCTCCCGTGGGGTTTGCTTTGGGACACAAACCTTGACCCCAGGCAAGGCTGAAGCCCTGCAAATGCAGGCCCCTACCAGCCCTTCTGCACCTCAGGCTAAGTTAGCAGCTTCAAAAGCCAAAGCCGCTGCTTCAGGAAGTTTCATCATATGCAGGCATTAGTCTGGCTGATTTCAAGGGCCCACTGCAAGTGTTGTGATACAATGCCTATTTTAGGGACCCTTCCATTTAGGTGTGCTGTGATGCTACCTAGCCAGCTTCAATGTAAGTGAGACTTGCTACCATGTGTTTTCAAACATGCTGTCACATTTAGAGATGCTGATGTTTTGAGACTGAAACAACAGAAAGGTGAGAGGAAAGAAGGCTTATGTGAAGGAACATTTCGGTCTTGATTTTTGGCACACCTGGAGATGAGCTTTCTCTTCCCTAAAGTCGTAAAGCGCCTCCAGATTTTCCTCAAAGAACATAACCAGTGTCCTCAAGAGAAATTCAACTGACTCGTCCCTCAGCTGAAAATAGGATGGTAATGGAGGTGCACCAAAATCTGAATCCTCAGAAAAGTTGAGTAACTGAGATGCTTCCATCAAGCTGACATAGCCCTAGAAGCAAAGGGCGGACTAGCCCTGCCCTTTTTCATCCAGCTGACCAACTCTGATGGGAACTCTTTATGCTGAATTGCGAGTACTAGTTCATGTCAAAGGGACATACCTCTTCCTCCATCCAACAGACTCAAAGGCTCCCATGTGTACCCTAGGGACCAGCTCTGCTCCGCACTGTCTCTGCACCGCCATTGCTGTGCAGAGTGGGAAAAATATTCCCATAGCGTGTGGAAGACTGCTCAAAGTGGCCACGGAGATACATTTCATCATAATACATAAATTAAGGGAAGAGTTTAGAGTTCATAAATAGTCTAATTAACCTAAATCCTTTATTTTGCTTTAGCTGTAGGAAGCTCTGGATTCTTAGCTACTTTTTCTTGCCAAACAAAATCTTTCTTGCTGCTTCATTACTGACCCAGCAAAGTTAAATGGTGTCTTTTTTATTGAAAAAACATGGTCAAGTGTGTCACAAACTGAGAAGCAGTAACGCAATTTGCTACTGCTCTCCTTCAAGCACTAGGAGAGAACACAAACAAGTTTAGTTAAAAAATGAAGACTGCCAAAAGCTATGTTTCTGTTCTGTATTGGCTGGGGTTTGGAGATGAAAGAGGGAGAATACTGTATTTTGAAACAAAAAAGGCTTACAAATATAAATCAAAATCTACCCACTGTGCAGTATTTAGTTAGTACTTTCCTGAATCTGTTGTTGTTGTGCTGGCTCTATCACAGGGCTGATCTTTTCATTTTGTTTATATTTTCCTAATGCAAATTGTGACTTCTACCCTGGGAACATGACAAAGTCTTTCTTCACAAATGCAAAGAAGACAGGAAATTCATGGTTCCCACAAAGCAGCTTTGACTCTTACTAGATGTGATAATTTCGTTAGCAGGATCCCAGACATCAGAGCACGGATCAGTGAGCCAGACTAATAAGCCACAAGGGCTCCTGTCCACCCATGGAAAGTGGCTCATCAGAGCAGGGTCCAGTCTGCTCTTTGTCATCCTGGGCCAAGCTGTGCAGCTTTTTGTTGCTTAGTGTGAGCTTCACAGAAGCAGATACAGGATCTCAGCCTCCTCCTTTGTTCCACCACTGAGAGTTCCAAAATAGGGCTCCTGATCATTTGTCTCCAGACGATCCCAAGAGACTCTTCAGCTTGTGCAACTGACTGCTCAGCCCCTCTAATCCCTGCTGTGCCTACAGAGCGGTGCAGACACCCCTGCGCTGGCCTGCAGCCAACCAGGACGCCACCAGCAAGCTCGCTGCAGCAGCAACCTCTGCAGAGCAAACTACTGGAGTATTTACCCAGCTTCTTGGGTGGGTTTTGCATCCGGCAGAATTTTGCTCTCTCCCAGTCATGCAGCCCTGAGCTGCCTGATTTCAGGCACTCTGAGATTTATCTGCCCCGTGTAGCAATGGTGATAGCCACTGTTGTTTGACAAAGCCTTCAGCTGTTTCAAAGAGCCCATTTCCTTGTGATGCTACCACAGTTCAGTTGCTGGTATCCCTAGCACTCAATCGCTCTTTTAAACAAGACCTTCAGACGCTGAAGTTGTGTAATTACTTGCTCTCACCATATTAACTTCCAGCTCCTCATCTCCCATTATGACTGGCAGACAATGCTACAAAACAGCAAGTTGAAGCTGTGCTGTGGCTGACCACCTGGTACCAGAAGAAAGTACATTCAGATAAGATATGTTGTAATGAAGGTATTACTGATTTATGGTTAGCATGTGGGAGACAGTTCTTTTATACCAAAGGAAGAGAAACAGATCCAAGGCAAGGTAGTCAGGGCTGGATATTACTGTGATATGGGGCCTGTCCAGTGCCTCATCTTTTCTTCTGGCACATAACAGTGTGTTTTCATAAAAATGATCAGAATTACTTTCTCCGTGGCCACTTACTCACTGCTTCTGAGAGAGAAACCTGTGCATTCACAAGCGAAAGCTTTACCAGGTGGGTCAAGCAAAATCAGAAGACTGGAAATTTTCTGTAAGAACAAATTGCCCTCGGTCTATACAGATTGTCCCAAAATACGTGTAAAATTTCAGCTATAAGTCAATGGGGCAAGCATTTGTTCCCACCAGTGTTTGTAACTGTCCTGGTTTGGGTTAGAACAGAAATTCTGTTCTATGACTTTTACTTTTCAACTAAGTCTGTCTGAAGTTAGCAGCATAGTTTACCAGCCAGAGTCTGCTTCTAGCAGCGATAGCGCTCCATGTTTACAGTTAGTACCAAGGATTGGTATGTGAACCAAGGTCATTGATAGACTTCACATACAACACGGGGTGTGCAGAAAAGAGAAGACTACACCTTCAGGGAGGAGCAACCAGGACAGATGACCCTAAATTAGCCAACAGGGATGTTCCATATCCATATACGTCATACTCGATACAAAGCTGAGGGATCATGAGGGACTCGTCCTTCTTGTTCGTTCTTCTGACTCTTTCGCCATTTTGCCTGCTGCCATCGTTTCCCTGAGATCGAGCTGCTCTCTCAGCTTTGGGACTCTTCCTCACTCTGTTTGGCCTTGGTAGCTTCAGCTTTGCCCTGAGGCCTCCGGCCCCGGTCTCAGCCCCCAGCTCAGGCCTTGGCTGGGCCCCAGGTTCTGGGCCTCATCCCTGNAGTTAGAACACAAAGGATTTGGACTTCTAAGAAAGAAAGGTATTTAGAGACTAGTACTAATCTTGGCTGTCATTCAAAGCCTACCCATTGAAAAGAAAATAATAATAGATTAATAACATGAAACATTATTGAGCAGATAATGCCAGTAGGACTGGGAACAAGGAAATGTCACAGGTCTCCTCCCCTACAGGAGGGCTCTGATGTCTATTGCTGCCTGCCAGAGGGCAGATTCCCTACGAGGCTTGGGATCTGCAACCCTCTCCTTACGCCATCTGTGCTGGAAGCTGAGTTGAGAGGGTGGCAGGCTGTATGATGGAGCAGCTGGTACCTCCTGTACAGCAACAATACCTGACTTCTGGAAGCTGTGGCTGGAGGTGTTCAGACTGGTCTGTGCTTCCCAGCAAAGAATCAGGGTCCAGTTCCTGGCTGCCTGGGACTTCCTCCTTCTGTCCCTGGAAACTGAACCCCAGGGGTTGGAGAGACTGGCAGTTTGAGAAGCATTGATCCTCCAACATACTTTATGCATGGGGTAAACCCATGGAGGACACCCCACTTGACTTTTTAAAATTTAAATCTAGTCTTTTTGTATTTCCACGCTTGCAGAAGAAGAAAGAAAGAAGGATGTCTTTTGTCGGTTCATTCCCAGGCTCCTAAGTCATAGGGTTAGGGTTGCGGTACTAAGCAGCCGACATTTCTACAGCAGCAAAGATGAAAGACAGACAAAATAATCCAAAGAAGTGCTTAACTGTGACTATTAAGTCCCAAAGGATTTATCAGAGTTTACTTTCCTCTGACTTCTAGGAGAGACTTCGGCTGAAGTCCATTAAGCAAATTAAAAAGCAGAAGGAAAATAAACACGGATTAATGGAGATAGGAATTTTATGAAGGAAAGGAAACAGTCAGACCTTGTGGCAAAGCTCCTGGGCTGCTATTCAGGTTTTAAGGCCCCCAGACCTTATAAATGGAGGAGATTATTCTCTTCACATTGCTCTGCTGGTAGTCATAAAAGAGAGTTAATAGAATTTTTTTTCCCCCACTGAGAAGTCCTGTAGGAACTCGAGTAATAATATAATCCATAACGTTTCAGTTCAGTGCGTGACACGCAGCTATTTGTGCCTTTGTTTCCAGGCAGGGAATTGAGCTGTAAATCTTGTAGCAACACAGATACTGTACTGGCTCTGTGGCATTTTATCTTCTGTTGAAACTGAAACCCATTTGAGCAGCTTCCCACACAATTAAGGACTTACATGTCAAAACAACCAGGCAAGATTTCTGTATTTATTACTTTGGCATTTGATCAATATTTAATCCAGAAGAGATATCACGGACATGTTTGAAACCTCATTTTGCTTGTTAAAAAATACTTTGAAACCAAGAAGATGAGTAAATTATGTCATTATGGAGCCCTGTTGTTTATTATCTTTAGATAGTTTAAATTAAAGCAAATGCTCCCATAAGAGGGAGATCCCTTCTGCTACTCCTCTTCTAAGTGATTTTCTAGGTTCATTGGTGTTCACAGCTGAAAACAAAGAGGTACCAGAATGGTAAGGCAAGAGTGAATAAGCACCTCCACCTCGCAGTGTTAACCAGGCCCTGATTCAGCCATGTGATGCTACCAGACCATGGGACAGAAGTGGCTTTCATTAACTCAAGCGGAGATCTCAACATGCCAAGAGCAAGCATTGACCACTCTGGGGCATACAGAAAACCGCTTTGGGCCCTTGCCATAAACCTGAGAAAAAAAATAGTTCATATTTCTTTTTACTGCCTTGTCTCGAAGACCCTCTATCTGATTGTCTTTACAGCATCTAACTCAGTACAAGTGTGTAATTCGTTGCTTGTCTCCACTCATTGATTGATCTGTGTGATAATTCTTAGTTTGCCACTTATTCATGGATAACTTCCTGTAGAAATATTTTTTAAAAAAA
>WEIS01058133.1:0-11814 GCA_013389965.1 Todus mexicanus
TTGTTTGTTTTTTTCTTTTTTTTCCAGAGTAACCTGAACAACCTCGTAAACAAAACTTAGCTCAGAAAACTAACCCATTTATGGCAACTTAGTTAGGGAATCCATAACATTTAAAGTTTTCAAAAATGAAATAACAATAACTAAATAATAATAAGACTATTGTGATGTGGGGTATGAGTAATAAGGGATATTAGAAAATGGTTCTGGAGTAAGGAGGCCTCCAAACAAATGTAGAACTTCTTAGAGACCTTGGATTGTTGTCTGTATTAAGGAATATACACAAATAAATATTTTTTAAAAACATCTGAAGTTCCTGTAGGGCCTCAAGAACTAGAAAGGATTTCTATTATAAGCCAAGACCTAGGACGATTAGATATTTCTTGTGCTAAAACTGAATATTTATCATCCTTCCATTTATTCTCTTTTCTTCCTGTTAAACACAGGAAATCTAATTTAATACATAACAAGTCAGGCAACTCCCAAGTCATAAAGAAAAAAATATGTGCTTACTTATTTTAATCATGAATCAGATGAGTCCTTGCTACCACACCATAGCAAGTTCTAATTCCTCAAGAACCTGATAATTTAAAGGAAATTTACTGTAAACCCTAAGACCTATGAAACTGTTTCAGCTGTAATACAATGCCTATAGAATACTACTGAAATCTGTAGAGACCATAATGGAAAACATGAAGTGTGACAAGAAACCTTAGGGACTTGTAAAACAATACATTAAAATATGCGAATGTTATAAATAGCGCCATAGTTTACCTTTATTGGTTTGAAAGAGGACTCCAGAGATTGGAACAGAAAACAAATCAAAACAGTTAGCCTCTTTTTCAAATTCTGTTCTACTGCTATATTGGAAAGCACAATACTCTTTCTTTAACAAAGTTATGGCAGCTATAATGTTTTGTGAATAGGAAGGGAAATGAAAGGTGTAGCAACTTGGACATACAAGTTCCTATGCGAAGTATAGATCAGGTGGAAAAATGAGTTATTACTGTTGAACTTCCCATTTTTGTTAGTTTATAAAGACTTTCATCAAATATACATCTGAATCCAGACGGTGCACGTAGATGATGGAAGAGATTATACTAGAATGGAATAAACAAGCTCTTTGCTCCCTGCACAAATCTTCAAGTATTCTTTGCTGAGATTCCCCAGAAACCTCAGAATAGATGTTTTCTCTTGGTGATTCTGTAGCTAGGAATTGTTACAAAGTGTGCTTAAAACAAAGAAGAGAAGATTTTTAATAAAAGCTGAATATCTTCTGAAGTGAAATTTTACAAAATTTTGCTCTTCCGAATTGTATAATTTAACATGTACCATGTTTTCCCATTTCTTGTTCTTTTTTGATTGCCTTTCTAGCTAATTTTGGTGGTTTAATTTATTACAAATGTATGCACAAAAAGTTGGTGAGGTGGAAAGATTTTGCACATGAATGTCATTATATGAAGCTTTGCATGAACCCTATGTTATTTATGTATAACTGTGCATAAGCAGCACATAACAGTTTATGTTCAGCTGTTGTTGCACAGGAAATTGTATGCAACTCCTGGCCCATAAAGGTTTGTCTATTATACCTTCTGCCATTTAAAGCTTTCACTGCCCAAAGGTTTTATTCCTTCTCTTCCACATCAACATATACTTGGTAATTGCCTGGAAAAAAATTCTGGGAGCCATTTATCATTTCATGGAGAATTCAGAAGTCCAGTTGTTTTAGTACCAGTGTTTTCTTCAGTTTGTTTGTACTGTTATCCCTGAGATGTTCAAAATGGTAGGCTGAATATTTCATTCCCAAACATGCATTTCTGATTACCCCTAACTTGTCTCATTATGAATTTAGGAAAGAACCATGCTGAGGGCTGTTTTGGCAGACTGTATGTTAAAATTATAGGTAAAGCTTCTGCACCAGCTGTTAAAAATTATTTCTTTCAGTTCCTGCTCCCTGCCACTAGTGTTTGTTTCTGAAGAACTCTATTTCTCATGCCTCTCCTGGTGGAGCAGTCTGCCTCTTACCAAACATAGGGGAGTCCCTGTCTCTTCATGGGCTCAATGTTCATCCTCCCTGCCTCAGCCACAGAAATGTCTACTGCTTTTGTCATCTTAAGCATTTTTGAGGGATTTGCAAGGGTACCGAGACTACAGCTGCGCATATTCCCACCCTAACATAGATGGTTCCAGATCTGCCACGTTCCAAGTGTGGCCACAGCAGCTCTTTCTGCTGGAGAACCCATCTCTAAGCTTGAGCATCAATTTGTATTATACAGGCTTGTATACATCTGTCTTAAAAACTTGGACGCTTTTCTGACATCACTGTGTACTTCAATGGAATAGCATTGTCACCTCAGTAATGCTGCCAGACACATTCCCTTTTCACCCTAATACAATGAAGCTTTAACACCTTCAATGTGTTGCTGAAGACAATGTAATTATTTAGCCATTGTGTAATCTGGTTAAAACACACGCACAGTAGAATGATTAAAGTGTAATTATAAAACATGCCATTCTGCTAAAAAACCCCAACCCAACCTTAACAATGTAAACTGACTTTCCTTGTGCTGAATTACGCTATTTATTTTGTTCCTTTCAATTTCTGCACAAAGCTTTGGTTAGACATAGAGTTGTAATATATTCATGCTGATTTTCAGAATCTTGTCCATAACCTAATTTCTTCAGTGAATTGCTCACGATTTTCAGAGGCTGTAATAAGCATAGATTAAAAACTGTGTTTCACATTTGTGGCTATGGCTATAAACCTGCAGAGCCAAAATAAAACTTGCGGAAAAGCTTACTGCTTATAGGAAGAAAATGCATGGCATTTGTGATAAGAAAATCCTGCAAAGCTGTTCTGATGAGCTGGAGAAGGCAAGTTACAATGGTCTTGGTCTTAATTTGGTTCTAGTATCTGTTCCGCATTTCTGGTGTAAAATGGGACCATGTTGTTCATTTCTCTGTTTACATTCACATTTTCTATTATGGGTACTTTAGGTCTGATAATATTTGAAGAGCTGCTGTCTGGCAGGATGATTCAGAGCACCTTCTTTTGGTGAGTGGAAAGAGGAAGATCCACAGCCTCCACAGTGTCTGAGGGGGCTTTAATAAAGTATTTCTATACACTGACTTTGTAAGGCTCCTGAGCACTTGTGAAAGTGACTACAAATCAATAGAAAATGGAATTAAGAGAAGAGCAGAAAGAAAAGGAGAAGGAGGAAGAAGAAGGGGAAGACGATAGAGTCTTCTCTAAACAAAGCAGTTCCTGGATTTTGGACTGATGGTGCTTGAATTGCTTCCCAGAAGTGCTCTAACTCCTGGGTTACTACCCAGGCTAAGATTAACTAGACTTCCCACAGAGAATCAGCTATTCCATAGACAACTGCTGCTGCCAGATGTAGCCTGGATGCCCCTAGTGGATTGGGCTTCACTCACTACAGCTGGATCCAGGTGAAGTTTGGACATGTTGTTGCTTACTGTTGATGAGCCTGTGCAGGACCTATGTTTTTTAAGTCTCATAGTAAGTCGATGCTAAATGCAGACTCTTGTAAGGTCTGTTTTCTAAGGCTGGTTAGCTACCTGCGCTACTGACTGAGATCAGGTCTTTGAACCTACTTCCTATTACTGTACTGTCTGCTCATGTTCCTCCTTGATCTGCACAATTCAGTATAAAGCTTCATAATTCTTTTTTTCCCCACATTTGTTAATGGAAAGTATAGTTTTATTTAATACTAAAAAGGAAGTAATAAAGCACCTGTGATTTAGCATTTATAAAAACCAGTGCCATATCTTCATTTGTTTTCTGCAACTCTGACAAAGTTTTAGAAATGAAGTGGTAAGTCCAGTGGTAAGTGATATTGCAGCTTTCACATATCCTGATTCTTGTCCATACTGATGTATGGAACAGTAGCTGAACAAGAGTTACTTTAAACTGTGACAGTACTGAATGTTAAATGACTGAAGAGGTTATCTGGGAAGTTTTAGTTTATATGACTGAAAGATAAGATTTGAAGTACATTTTCCATGAATAAAAAGCAGAAAATAATGAGATGTTGTGAAATGTGTCAATATTCTGCATAAAATTTGGGAAATTTCCTCAAACTCAAACAAGCTGCAATCAATATACCTTCTTAATTTGAAATGCAGTTTAAACTGCCTAGTCTATTAGCTCCTATTACTAATGTACCTACAAGCCCAAAATGCAGTATCTTCCATAGCCAAGCATATATTCCCCAAAATCTCTTACGCTTCAGATATAACATGAACTGTGTATAGTTTATTGCACATGGAAATGTTGTGTTGCTATTTATTATCTGAAGTGACTGCTGCTGTAGCTCTGCTTGAGCAGATAAATGTAAAACTCTGAAGAAAACATCACAAAGTTAAAGTAAAGACTTGTAATTATATAACAATGCTGATAACCAAAAGGAAGTCCTGTGTAAGTCATAACCTTAACAGTAACAGACAACCACAACATTAATTCAGTGACTAATGCAATGACATTTCTATTTTTTCCACATATCCTCTTGCCACCGAATCACAATGTAGATGTGCAGTTGCTATGCATACTAAGCTTTTTCATTCTCAAAATGTCACAGTTACATATGAACTTTCTACTTTCCTGTCTGGTAAGTAGTCTGCTCAATTTATGTGCTATGTGTCCTACGGTTCCAAGAAACGAAATTCGAATAGCAGAGGCAGATTCAATTTGTCTCTTTCAGACATGCATTCTGTTTATACATCCATATCCATGTTAAAAAAGATTGTAGTTCATTTTTAATTTTGTTTTATTTTATCTTGTTTCTGTGAGGTGTTTGTTTGTTTGTTTGTTTTGGGGTTTTTTTAAGGGTTTTTCGTGGGTTTTGTTTGTTTGTTTTGTTTTGTTTTTAAACGAAAGTATGGAATGTCTCATATTCAGTATAGTGGTGCTCTGATGTTACAGGAGCAACCAGGCAATCAGTGTGCAAGGGTTGTTTGTTGCCTTGGGATCATGGGGTCCACCTCCATTAAAACTTCATAATCCTCAGGAAAGTCTGTCTGAGCCTTCTCTTTTATGCAAAGTGCAGAGTGTCACTGTTCGGGGTCAGGGCACCCCCCAAATCTGCAACAGAACGCTCTCTCCCCATCCCCACCCAGAAAGGGAAGAAAGGAAATAAAGGAGAGAGACTTATCGATTAAGAATGGAAACTAGAACAACTTTACTAAAAAATGAAAATAATAATAACAATAATAATAAAAAGTAACTATATACAAATATGTACAAAACCAGTATCGAACCCAACCCCCCAGATGGTAAATACATCACCATCACCACTGATGCTGTGGAAGGGCTCCACAGCAGACAGGAACCGGGAGCTGGATTCAGGGATGCGGCCCAGAACCTGGGGCCCAGCCAAGACCTGAGCCGTGGGTTGAGACCGGGGCCAGAGGCCTCAGGACAAAGCTGGAGCTGCCAAGGCCAAACCGAAGGAGGAAGAGTCCCAAAGTTGACAGAGCAGCTCAATCCCAGAGAGATGGAAGATGAAGGGCAAAATGGAGGGCCAAAACGGAAGGGGCAAAGAGACCGAGACCCTCGGCGTTATACCGAATATGACGTATATGGGATGGAATACCTCATTGGCCAATTTAGGGTCACCTGTCCTGTTCGCTCCTCCCTGAAGGTGTAGCCTTTACTTTTCTGCACCCGCCGATGTGATACACAAGATCTAGCAGTGACCTTGGTTCACATACCAATCCTTGGTACTAACTATAAGCACAGAGCGTTATCACTGCTGGAAGCAGACTCTGTCTGCAAAAGCATGGTGCTAACTTCAGACAGACTTAGCTGACCAAAAATAATCACAGAACAGAATTGTTCTGTTCTAACTCAAACCAGGACACAGTGCTAATGTCAAGCCTGTGCTACTACACACTAAAACAAAAGTGCTCATCAAAATGCATCGATGAGCAGGAAATACAACACCCTTGTCCAGTGACAATTTTCACAAGCTAAACATAATTTGAACTGTCACTGGGCATACACATTTTCCCACCATGGTTGTAAAATGTCGCTTAAGAAAAATAAACAATAGCTTCACAGAAATTAATGGCTATAAAACTTGTCATGTGCTATCTGAAGCTTAGAGAGGAGCCCAAATAATAATAATTTTCAATTTCAAAACAATAATTTCCTGTAAGTTTTGATGAGTTTTGTCCTCACTACCTATTTTTGTGATGGAGATAGGCATATTTAGAAGGGATTAGGAGATATTACTCAAGAAAGCAGAGTCTGAACTACAGAACATGCCGTGTTACTCCTATGTCATTGCTCATGCACAGTCCCAACTGTATGTACGTATGTTTAAATTCTGCTTAGAGGAGTGTTCTGCAATCATTTTAATGAGCCAAATTGTGGTCTATACACAGGGAGTATGTCTATGTTGCAAAACAAAAGAGGATTAAGGAAACTTGAGCACTGGATCTCATTTTGTCCACATTGTAGGATTATTGTTTTACTTTGGTTCATTGTTTGGTAGTGCTTGAGCTAGCTTTCTGTAGGACAAAAAGCCTGGACGTTGTCTGGAAGATAGATCATACCAGGAAATCTCTAATTAGCAATGTGGGCAAAGATGCAGCAGATGTCTGAGGAGGCTTTGCAGCCTCAGGAACTTCCATATGCTCAAATGTCAGCCCACAGTATACACAACCCATACTCTCAGTTTCATGTCTTAAAATCCACTCTAATTGCCTATGGCACACCTCTTTATTTTGAATACTTCGAACAGCAAGCATATCTAAGATGATTACACATTATGCCATGTATCGTGCTCTAGATTGAGCTAAAACTTGGTTATAAGAGACACTGCACTGGTCAGTCTAGGGGCCAGAGATCTCTTCCTGGAACTTATATGTTTACTTGTATAGCTACTGTAACTTCATGTAGGTACAGTAAACATGGATTGTGACCCTGATTGTAGCTGAAGAGCATGTTCTAGAGGTCTCGGGATCTGACATGTCTGAGGAGGCCTCCTACCTTATGTAAATAAACTATAGTCACTGGTGTACCTAACCACCTGGCCAATATTAGCTATTTAGTATAACTTGGTATGCGCTCTGTGTGCTTTCTGCACCTGACCAAGTGCCTACATGTGCTTCTGCAGAACAGGAGATCAAGACAAGGTCGACAGTTTTGAGTGTCTGCTTTGAGACTAGAGCTAGCATAGCTTTGTGATGTGTTACAAAACTCAGACACAGAGCCTAACTCTTAAACATAGGCTAATTTTTTTTTCAATTTTGGATTTGTTTGGTTTTGGGGTTTTTTTCATTATACTAACAAGGACAGTAGTAATGACTGTAACCAGAAATATGGACAGGTATACTGGCATTAATGCAAATTTATTCATCAAAAATACTTGAATCAGTAGTTCTCTCCTATTCCTATACCCTTATAAATCTCTTCCAGGTCACCTGAGCAGTCACAAGAAAGGTATGTTCTTAGTCCAGTCTAATTAACTAATGAAGTTATAATCAAGAAGCATTGACCTCTTTCCTGGGCCATGCCAAACTGCAAATATGAAAATCTGGAGAGATATGAGACCCCAAGGACCCCCTGAAAATTCCAGCCTGAATATTGTTTCCTGCTTTCCACTCATGATATTATTTCTAGTACTTTTCTCTAAGTAATTTCAAGTTTCACCAATGTTCACAAATTCTCTTAGTTGTTTCAAATGTAATTGATATAATGCTTACTCCTTCTCCTCTGTCATCACTTATATATTTAAGAAACGAAGCTCAACTAACTCTTTTTTACTGTCTCCTGAGTGGCTTAATATCAGTTTTGCAACATGACTGTAATACTTGCCTGACAGAAATAAATCTTGTTCCACAAAGATTTTAGAAATCTATGTGGTAACAATAGTCTTTAAATAGGTTAGTGAAAGTGAGCACAGTTATGATCTGGGTTTAGTTTTGACATAACTGCATAGACCTGTAAATGCAACAATTAGACTCTTAATAGAGTTTGATTGGCATAAAGCATTTAGCATGTTCTAGAACAAATATAATGCTGAGGGGGTTTTAATTTTTTTTTTCCTTCTAGCCGATGCTAGCAGCAAGATTGTTTTAATGCCTTAGGCAAAATAATCGACAATGGATGCCTTAGTGGGAGGTTATGCAACAGCCCTGGAACAGACCTTATTTCATACTATGAGCCATTCAAGTACAGAAAAAAATGCCTCCAGGTTTGATAGAAAAGGAAGCACTTACCCTCCAGATTTAAAAAATGGTAGGATCATGCAACAGAAAGAACACAAAGAATATTTATTATACCAAAAGCAGTTAGTGCTTTAGTTTCATTATTCTCAGGGCTCAGTCATCATCAGTTACAACTTCTCTACAAATGACATTCAAGGAATGCAGCCTGAATTAAAGATGTGAATCTAAGCCTCATTGGTTAAACCATATTGAACCTATGTATTTAGTTTAATCAAATCTACTGAGAGGAATTAATTTAATTCCCCAAATTAAGGCCACTTCACACACTATTTATTTTAAAGTTAGTATGTTACTGTATTTGCCTCAAAGACAGAATACAGTCACCCTTACTGCACTAACCAAACCAAACCAAACCAAACCATTTATAACACCCTGAGCCGATCTTTCAAATAATTGATGTTTTAATTCCTAATAATGTAATTCTGCAGTTTCTCTGCTGCTGCTGTGACTAACACTTCAACCTGTGCAAACTAAAGAATACCTGTTATTAAGATTTTGCAACATTTTTTCCAGCACGTTTTTAATTTTCTCTTCTGTTAAAGTAAATACTTCCATTTACCATATGAGAACCAACTTACCATAAAATCTCATGGTTTTTTGTATGCACTGACCATTTTTCATTTTTAGCTATCTCAGGACATTCACTCTAAATCATCATGAAAATAAATTTACTGAGAACTGAATGGTTGGATCCCCTCTGTTCACTCTGATCCCTCATATGGCTGGGGACCCACTTAGAAATCTACGGAAAACTCAGAAATCAGCTTCTGGGGTTCACCCATCCAAGCAATAAAGCTTGTATTCTCTAAGGTACTTGTGCCCCTCAGAGATCCAGCACAGAGAAAGTTGCAACACACAAACTGAGCAGTAAGTTTACATGGGACTACTGGACTCATGAAAATTAAGAGGCTAAGCCTAAAATCTATCACAACTGAGTGGCACAATCCTAGTTAGAGTAGAGTAGCATGGAACGATCCTGAAGTTTTGATGCAGCTCAACAAAAGCTGAACATAGCTCAGATCATGAGTCAGTGGGAATTACCTGTATCCCCTATTTCTGTTTTGCTATGATTGGATTAATGCATATGGATACGCTGATTTATTGTTTCAAATGTTTATATCTATGTAAACAAAATTTTCAATTTATTGTTAATGAAACCTTTTTTGTTTTGTCAGTGTGGAAAAACATTGTATCTGTTACACCAGAGGTCAGGGTTTGTTTTTGAAAGACTGTTAGAAAATTCTGTTTCTAAGAACTTTGGGAGGCTTGTGCTAATATGTGCTGTCTTACCAGTAACACGTATTGTATTGTAAATCCTAATTATTTGAATGGGTTTGAATATCTTGACTAAAAAAAAATAAAAATAAAAGGTTGTGGTGTAAAAAGATAACTCTGAAAATAGAAATATTAAAGATAATGACTATACTGGAAGCTAGGGAAGAATTAGTATTCTAGGTTTATAATAATCAGATTAAAATTCTTAATTTCAGCTGCAGTTCTGCTCTAACATTGGAGCCATGATACACAGCTGAGCTCAGATGTGGTGAAATCAGACATACTGAAGCCACATAAGGTGAATTCCCTCAATTACTTCAATGCACATGAATATATTTTAACTTTCACTACTCATTGGCTGAATTAACAGATGCATCATAGTAACAAGCAATTCCTTGCACACTGAGCCTGCTTCACATGCATTTCTCCATATGTCTACTTATAGCCCCTTGTCCAGGCATTTCACAGAAAAAGGGAGAAATGCACAGGCTTTCTCCTCATCATTAGTAAAATGTCCTCAGAACATTTAATCTTATTCTTCACATTCAGTTACATCATTTACTATTAGTGTTCATTTTTAATGCAATCAATTCATTTTAAAGATGAGTCTTGTCTTGATGGATTTGAGAATGATCTTGTAACATATACACAGTATAATTAAAATAAATGAACATGAAAAGCCATTGTCAAAAAAATGACGAAATGTCATTAAAAAGACATTCTTTGTTAGAGAAATCGTTGTATTGCTAAATCACTCCTTAAAAGTGCTGCTTCTGTGGCACTTTCTGGTAAGAATTGATGGAAGTTGGAAGCTATTCAATTGTCCTGTAAATCAACAATGATATATTTCTTACAGTATCTATGAAAGCCTGAGGGGAGAAAGGATATTCCATGTTTCCTCCATTAATGTTTTCAGCATTGTTATTGTGCTTGTAGCATTTGTTACAACTTTGTATCAGTACTCACAGGAAGAGCATTGTGTTTTGAGTGTTTTAAATAAGGCCTTACATAAACAGAGCAAAAAAAAATACTGACCAAACTGTAGCTTACAAAGGAGATAGTTGGTAAAAAATTGAATGAAACTAGACAGCTTCCCAAACTACCTAGCAGAATAAATGCAGTGACTAGACTATAAAGCCTTAAACTTGTTCAGCTTGATTCTACCCTCTCTAACCATGACATTAAGCTCCCTACAATGCTACCAAACTCTGGATTTACTGCAAGTGTCACAGAATATAAAGGTAATGAGATCACAGATCCTTAAACTTAAATCTAGCTATTTTTTCCTGCCTCATTGTAATCTAGAGATATACTATCAATTAGATTATTTCAGAGTCCTTTAAGAAACAGAAATTTGTTTCTACTCCTCCTAACTGATGTGTGCTGCATTAATTAATTAATTAATTAATTTTTAAATCACATTTATTTTCTTTCAGGAAACAGAAAATACCTAATAATAAAAGCTCTGTGGAGAAGGAATGGAGAGTGGTTCTGTTAGGCATGTGCCATGGGATCATGATATAGGATGATACTGTATGAAAATAAGTATAAGTTCTTAGACTATCAAATAGCATGAGATTGGGTTTTTGGGCTTTCATGTAGCACAGCAATAAGTTTCTTAAGTTGTTTTCATTGTTGGAAATAACCTGTCAGAAAGCAGGAAACTCCAATAGCCATTGGTTACAGTAGACAAGACCTTTAGCTGATTCTATCTTTGAGCATGTAAGATGAATACGATCAGTTATTTTGTAGGCAGCTGTTTCTGTCCCTGTGCCTTCAAGCTCTATCCAGTTGGCTGAGATGTGAACAGAAACCCCAAGGGGTGCAATTTTTGAAACGGATCCAAAGCAGCTTGGCTCACACTGTGTTTCATGTAAGTTTCATTTTTGATCATGATGACATAGGTTAAAAATAGCTGGGATGTGTGTACTGCTCATGAAATAGCAAATACTCTGTGTTTCTCACTGTCAAAACTAGACAAACCAAATATCTTTAGTCTGACAGCTGTGTTCCTGCTGTCATTCTTGCATGAACTGGTACTGCTTGTGGATACCTTGCATCTTGCTAGACTATTCAACAAAAGAGGGATGTGTTGACAAATTGATACACTGCAGTCTTCAGAAGGTGGTGACCTCACGGATTAAGATGAATTTTAAATACATAAAATTGTAAGTCACTTCGCAAACAATTCTGAAAAGATTTTGTGAACTTTGTTTTTTCTCTCCATCTCTTCTTTCTTTTCATTTCTAAATGATTTTCTGTCTCTACTTCTTCCTCTTTTTTTTTTTT